>CAJUYI010000035.1:167199-208307 GCA_910591695.1 Galerucella pusilla
AGGTGGACAGGTCACTAAGAGACATCTCCTTTATATCGGCAGGTGTAGGCCAAGACTCACCGAACACACACTCTCTGATCGACGATAACTCCAGACACTCGCATAAGACATGTCTGACAGTTTCATCTTCCTGTTCACACATCCTGCATAGAGGTGTGTCCACTAGCCCCATAGTATGGAGGTGTTCCCTTAGTTGAAAGTGGCCAGTCAGAAATCCTACTGTTAAACGTAGGTTTTTCCTGGTCCTCGCCAAATAATTCTTCGGCGCATGCTTCCCAGGGTCGCCCAGGATGATCCTAGCAAGACTACATTCTTTGATTCCACCCCATTTCTTAAGGGATTGAGCATGGGTGTAACGTTTGGCTAGTTACGCAATTGTCGTCGTTAGGCCGTAGGTATCACTGGGTCCTGAAATGTTTAGACCAGCGGCTTCCCTGGCTAAAGAATCGGCAATGCGATTACCTTTACTCCTGTCGTGCCCTTCAACCCACCTCAGGATTATATTGTTATCTGCCGATGCATTAGCTAAATCTTGGTGGCACTCTAGTACTAGCCCCGATATAACACGTTGTCTGTTCAAGGCTAATAGGGCTTATCTACTATCAGTACAGATTGTTATGTTTTTGCCAGAAATTCCTGTTTGAACCACGCTGGTATTGTAATGTTTTTTGTATTGTGAAGATGGAATGAAAATGTCTGATCATTATTGGAATAAAAGAAAGAAATTGTTTCATATAATATATTCAAAATAAGATATAAATGAAGCTTATGATATCGGTGTAAGTCACTGAATGTTCTGAAGTTAAATTAATTCAACTGTTTTGTTTAGGTCTTTGTAGTTGGTCTTAGCTCTGTAGCGTTAGAGTATTAGTTGTATACTATTGCTATTTTTGTTAATGTATCATACAAAATATAATATTCAAATGGGGATAGAGGGGAAAAATGGGACTTGTTTTCGAAAAAAAGATGATATTTTTTCGAGTGGATCATTGTACAGAGTTTTACAGTTTAACTCTATTGAATGGAATAACGGCCATAGTATTTCTTGAGCGTCATTTTAATAATGTGAAGCTACAATTTTTGGATCTTTAAGAATTTGGAAATTGCTTCCGTAAACTTCTCAAAATGACCCCATATAAAGTCAAAGTTTACCTGTCCTCAAATGTTGTGGGAATAATTTTATAAATCTGGAGAGGCAACTAAAATCTTATCTTGAATCTGAAGCCTTTTGGTAATAAGTGTAACGTAGAAGTGATTGTTCGATTCCATGAGCCTGCTTATATCATTAGAAGTTGCTATTTACCTTTTCTGAAATTTTTCAGTTGGAAATCAAAGTAAGATTTCAACAACAAAAAATGATTTTTTCAACTCTATCAATACTTTTTTTTAATTCTCATAGTGCCCATCTAGGACCATATTTTTGGTTTTGGGATCCTCGTTATTTTAATTCCGATTAAAATGTATTCACCGTTTCTTTGAATACTTGAAAAATTAGGAATAAAATTTCATTTTGAATAAATCTCTCTCATTTGTTATTCTGTTTTGAGATATTTTTAGTAGGGAATTATAATTTAAAAATTCCTACACAGGTTGTTATAAAAATATTTATAAAATCTGTCGATCATCTTATAATTACGCAACTCCATGACAATGAAAATTTCAAGGCCAAAAAAAAACAATTTTTTCACAATTTTTATTAGGTACAAGTCTTGATAAGTTATTAAAGAAAACTCAAAGGAAAAAAAATTCAGTTTTCCCCTGTTCAAATTTATTATTTATTATTTTGTTTGAAAAAATCAATGATGACCTTGATTAGTGCGTAATATATGTCAATATTTATTGCAAACACGTGTCAAGAAGAGACATCTTTATTAGACCTTAAAAACGAACAAAATCATAAGAATGACGTAATGAAGGAACTTGAAATTAATAAAAAATTGTATAATTATCACAATAGTTGATGATGATTTGTAAAGAAAAAGTGAGATTTTGAATGAAAAATCACTCATCTCATATTCACTAACAATCATCATAATATGTCACCTCCAATTGATGGAAGAGTCAATAGAATATTTTCAAGATAACAACTTAACATTCCCATCAACAACGCTCCATAACTGAAACAATACTCCTACTAACAACTGCAATATTCAACTTGTTAAGTTTAATAAACCCCCGCAGCAATAGTACCAAGAAAATTTTTTTGTATATTTCGCTTAATTCACAATCTACATCCTTATAGAGTATTAAGTAAATGAGAGATGAAGTTTTTCACGTGAAAAGGAAATATCCAGTGATATCTCACCTTATTCTATTGCCGTTTAATTATCAAGCAGGTCTGGGGGCCAGGTTCTAGCAAGCCTTCTTGTGGTGGGGGCCGTTGTTGAAAATCTCTTCTACTAACTGATTTGTATGATGCACAATTCGTTCTTTGTATGACGCCGTAGCTTGAGTCCATAAGTCCAGATAGGTTTAAGCATCGTTAAGTAAAGCAGGATTTTATTATGCAGAGAGAGTTTTGTTCGTCGACCTAGTAGCCAGTACATTTGTTGGAACTTAATGTCAAGCTGTTGTCTTTTCATTTGTATGTGTTTTTTCCATGTCAGACGTTGGTCCAGATGGATGCCAAGATATTTTGTCTCTGTTGCTGTAGGTATACATACGTTATCCATCCTTACAGGTGGGCATGTTTTGTGACGCGTGGTAAATGTTACTTGGACTGATTTTGTTTTGTTTATTTTAGTTCGCCATTGTGTATACCATTTATTGAGTAAGTTGAGATGCTGTTGTAGGGTCTTCGTCTACTAAAAATATGGCCACATCGTCGGCAAAGGAAGCAATTGTGGTATTGTTGGTTTCGGATATATCGGACGTATACAGTAGGAAGAGCAGCGGACCTAGAACACTGCCTTGTGGAACTCCAGATTTTATGGGGCATATGCTGGACTGCTGGCTATCGAATTTTACGGAGAAATGTCTATTGGTGAGATAAGATTTAAGTAGAAGGAAATAGTTACTAGATAATGCATTTTTCAGTTTGTAGAGCAAGCCTCTATGCCAAACTTTATCAAACGCTTGGGAGATATCTAGGAACACAGCGTTGCAATATTTCTTTTCTTCAAGACATTGTGATATTTGGTTAACTACTCGACGAACTTGTTGAGTGGTTGAATGGTCATCGCGGAAGCCGAACTGGTGTTTTGGCAGTAGTGATTGGAGATTATGGTCTGTGTGAATTCTCTACAGCACTAATCTTTCGAAGACTTTGCTTATTGTTGGAAGCAAGCTGATGGGTCGGTAGGATGTAGTTTCGTTGTGTGGTTTTCCTTGCTTGGGGATCATGACAATAACAGCAAATTTCCAAACTATGGAAAAGTAGCATAAACTTGACAGGAGAGTAACAGTCTTACGTGGGAGTTGTTTTAGTATTTGGCCGGTAGTTAGGTCGTATTCTGGAGCTTTTCTTACATTGACTTCACATATTTCGCTTTCCACTTCTGTAGGAGTGAAGCTTTAGTAACAAGTAACAATGAAATAAAAAATCAACCATGGCAAAACACAATAGGGTGCTGAAAGGTCCTATACCCTTGCAAAGTAAGGGACAGAAATTGTGTACACTGGTTCTGAACCAGCATCTGGAGTATTAAATACTGCAGCACGGAGATGTACATCTGAGTGAATCCAAACAAAACATCAGAAGTAATGGAGTCACATGCCAAACAAGGGGCACAGCAAACTGCTAGTTGAAAATCCTTCGGAGTTGCTAACCAACGGAATATGAAACCTCTGCAACGATGATCAAATAAGGAAAGTAGGAGTGTCACTCACCGGCCACTGTACCTTAAAAAACTACATGGATACAATGGACATATATAGGGAGGAACCTATTTGTCGGGGATGCATGGGAGGAAACAGCCTCACACATTATTTTTGAAGGTGAAGCACTGACTTCTTAAAGATACAAACTCCTGGGACTAGAGTGCCCAGGAAACATTTTTCCAAGGAGGATCTAATAAGGACAATCTCTTAATGTAAACGGTAAAGTCAAGAGCACAATAAGCCTTAAGGATTAGGTGCTGTGGACTCAAAACCTCTGATTAATGGTGCCGTACAAATTAATCAATCTGGTTAGCGGAACCACTCTCCAAGGTGTGAGAGAGCAGCGTAAAGTCTAGTATATTATAGAGGATTGTCTAAAATATATAATATTGAACTTCAGTTTGTTGGAATCGGTTCATTAAGAGGATTTCAAAAATATGCAAATATACAGGGTGTTTCATTACAAAAAACAACACCGACTATGGCATACTTGCGTGAATCACCCTGTACATTTAAATTTATGTTTACATAACGCACAACTCAATTCAAAAATTGATGTGCTTCGGCATTTTTTATAATTTTCTAAAATAATGACATAAAGAATTTTATTCCATAAGTGGTTTCCACACTGTATATATAAATATATACTATTGACCCATTGTAATGAGAATACAAGTTCATATTATTAATGGAAAATAAATGATGTGTAACTATACATGTTTATAATTCAATATCGACGATACCTAACTATAATTCATTCTTCGAGTGATAAATGAACCGAAGATAACTATTTTCATTAAATTAAAATCCTCGATTTAGATGTTGGTTATAAACAAAGAGTGCTGTCAGTATAGTAAGATATTCAACTAGTCTATTCAATGATCCTTCAAAAATCGTCATTATTATGGACAATGCAAGTAGAGATAGCAGACAACTGCATGTAGAATAATGACATTTAATTTAACGAAGTTCTGAAACGTTCAAAAAAATACTCAAAAACAGAGTAGGTACACAGAGTGATAGATCATCAAATAAAACCGCAAATCGACATCGCTGCCAAGCATTTGTTATTTCCATTTTTCCTCTGCCTCGATTCTCATTTAACGTGTTTTGCATATTAATATCATGATATAATATAATCAAATGATCTTTATAGTCAGTACCTACCGCAAGGTTATTAATTGTTGAGGTCAAGTGAAAGTAAACTAAAATATCTAACATGATACTTCGATTTATTTTAATTGTAACCTTAAAATTTCATTTTGAAATAGACAAGAATTAGAAATAACAAGTAGTTTAGGTTTGGGAGTCTATATATTAATATGTTAATTGACAAGCCCAAATAATTTAGAACATACATGAAAATTAGCGTTTGTTGAAGTCTGTTACTACGTATATAGAAGTGTCTAACTAGACCTTTGTCTTTGAGCAAGACCTGTGCAAGTTGTGGGTTTGAGTTCGCACTTTGCCTAGAATTCAATTATTGGAAAATAATTTAACAATGACTGAAACACGGATCAATGCACAACCTAGTGCTATGTCGGGCGGCCTCAAATTGGACGCTAACTATCTGTAGCCCTAAAGAGAATACTTAAATTGGACGCTGCCGGAAGGATTATGTCCTTTAAGGATTAAGCTCATATTTGATCAACCGGGTTTGGGCCTGGGTTTTCTTGTCTTTTTTTTAGTTTTCTATTTCTTATTTTCTGATATTTTTATACAAAGTTACACTTTGATTAACCGGGTTTGGGCCTGGGTTTTCTTGTCTTTTTTTAGTTTTCTATTTTCTATTTTCTGATATTTTTATACAAAATAATACAGGTATAGTGTATCTAATGTCAATGTGATGACCTTGAATTGTATTACATATTTTATGCAGGTTAATTTTAATCCACTATATTAATTTAAATTACATTTGAAAAGCATTATTTCACAATATTCGAATTTATAAAAAAAATTTGTGCACTTCATTGGGTGGCTTTTTCCTTCAAAGGGATAAAAAATATGGGTCATCACATTAACAATAGTTACACTATAGAAGGATTAGTAGAGGTACCTAGCGTCGAGTTTAAGGGTCTACAAGCAGGTTCATAAAGTGAGAAAAAGATTGAGTTACATTTTAGCGTCGAATTTATGCACGCCCGCTATGTCCTAGATAAACGCGGATACTGCGGTGCAATAAAACTTATTTATTGCAGTCCGTTCGTTTTTAAGCTAGGTAGCAAATTACAGTACAGCATTTTAACAATTAAAGCGCTTTCAGACGAGACACTTTGTATCCGGCTACTAGTGTCTGAAAAGAATCGCGCGGCTTAAAATACATTAAACACCATGTATTCCTTATCTGTGTCTCGTGTGAATGTGTCTATTCATATCAATGTATTTTTAGCCACGCGATTCTTTTCAGACACTAGTACCCGGCCACAAAGTGTCTCGTCTGAAAGGGCTCTAATAGCGGCGTCGTAACACGTACTATACTTGCAGAAAATTGTTTATTGAAACTAATATTATCACGGAAGCTTAAAAAGAGAATATAGAACACGATATTATCTAGTCGTTCGATGTCTAATACGATCTCCAATTCACTCGTATCGGATCATCTCATTCTATTTTACGATCGAATTGAAATCGGGTGTTCTCGAATTTGGACAGCAATTTTAATACGAGTCTCTCAAAGTGATTGGCAAAGGGATATTCTTCTTAAATTTTTGAAGAAAAACAGATATTTTGTAAATGGTAGGTTCATTGAGGCGTAGGTAAAAAATTATGCGCTGAATTAGCCCTCAAACAAAATTCATTCGGAGAAATAATAATCCTTTTATTCTTCTTCAGAGTATCTATAAGAGTTACAGTTTTTCCAAATGATATAGATTATTGATAGTAATACCTAATATAAATATTTTAGAAACACTTTCCTGAACTTTAATCTATAAAGTTGTAACAATCAAAAGTAAAGTTTTTCAAAGGGGTCACTATATTTTCATCGTCCAAGAAGTGAATTTCTTCTGGCTCACCCTGCCTCTATGCTTCCTTTTTTTTAAACACTTTCATCGTGTTATACGGTATAAGATTTCTACAATTTTTTGAACGAGCAGCACTGTCAAAGCAGCGTAAAAGGTAAATTCAAAAATAAGTATATTTTTCGTTCAACAGACTCATGACAATACATCTTATGAATAAATAAATTGAAGGATTACAGATCCATTGTGTAATGAAATTGTCCAAGTTAATTGACAAAATTGGTAAGTTCTAATATTCTTCACTAATTATTTGTATACATTATTTGAATTTGTCGACCTTGGTATTGTAAAAATATCATATCGTAGTGTTAGCACCTCTTTTGAATTCAAAGTACTCTTGTTGGTTGAAATGAATAAATTAATTGAATGGAATATTCAGTAGTTGAATAAATTATCGCCATTGTGTAATGGTAAGAGCGAAGGTAGCATCCAGTATGATAATAGATTAAATTACAGCAGATAGGTCAATGTAACATCTTTTTTTTTGAACAGGTTAATCGACATTATGGGTAATGTACAATGTTTATTTACGGTTTAATGCGGTACTATAATACCTTATGGTATATGTCTCCCACACTTTTATCATGTCAAAGATTAGGGTTAACGTTTGTAATACATTTAAACGGTTCATTACTGTGATATTCTGATTAGGATTAATCACAGACCTGCCTTTTTCCATTTCTTCCTACGTAATGTGTTAGAAAGACATTAACAATCGATGACGCACACCAAAAAGGGTATTATTTCAACCATATCACCACCGTACACTAACTACCGACAGGTTAATTCACTTCATCGATTTATGGGTTACCGAAAATTTCCTTACCCCTGCTATCGTCTGGCGAGTTGTAGCTAGTTTAAATCGAGTATTGAATGTTGTATTCATAGTATTATGATAACAGACGTGTAAAGGTGCATATTCACCAAAAAAGCGAGCACGAGCGAACAAGAGCGAGCGAGCACTCTGCATCAATAATCTTCTGGTGAGTACGGGCTAGCGAGCGAGCGAACGTTTGCTTGTTCGTGTTAAAAAAAGATCGAGAGGAAGGCGGTACATCGAAGAAAATACTTTTCGTACTCGTTCAGTGTGGACGGGATTCTAATCTTCGAAAGTGCTCCCAATTATAGCAGCACTTATATACAGCAGCATAGCTAGCGCTATGCTGCAAAAAACTTTGACGGGCCACCACGTGGAGAATTGTTATTTACATTTACATAAAATGTATTAATTAGTTTCAAGTTTTGTTGCATTAATGAAGATAATTTTGCAGAAATACGTACCTACTTACCTTTACATGTTCATGCAAAACTTTAATTAATTACGGCTTTACAAACTTCTGGTATTATTTTTGATATAACTTGTGTAGATATTTTAAAAAGCAAAAAGTAATATGAGTCGCCCGTTGCAAGAAATCTCAAAGTTACAGCAAGTCTTTCTGCCGCAGGAATAGCTCTCCTGTAGTCAGGGCCGTGCCTGGGTATATGGCCGCCTGCGTGCCAGTCTGTATGGCCGCCCCCAGGATAACATTAAAAAAACTACTTTAATTTTTAATGTTTATTATTATACACAGGGCATCAAACCGGGAAAAAAATCAGTTTTTGGTTAACCGAATTATTAAATAAAGTACATATTAAAAGTTAATCCTACGGGATTTTTTACTGGCAAAATCGTCAATTGCTTCGTGAATATTTAAAGATTCAGCAATTTCACTTTCAATCGCGATAATTGAAAGATTGCTCATACGTTCTTGCGTCATGGAAGTACGTAGGTAATTTTTTATGATTTTCAATTTAGAAAAACTACGTTCTCCAGACGCAACTGATACAGGCATGGTCAATAATAGTTTTAAGCTTGTAGATACATTTGGAAATGAATTTTGTAAATTGTGTTTGTACAAATACTTTAGGAGTTCTTCGGGTTGTTTCCTATCTTTTATAATTATTTTCAATGAAATTAACTCTTCGTATAATTCTGCTCCGTTTATGTCGCACGATTCGCCATCATTGAATTTATTATGAAAGTCGAAGCAACTTTTTTTTATGTCGTCCTCTCCTATTTCAACAAATTTATATAAAAATCCGAAAGACTGTTCGAAATTGGATAATGTTTCAAATCGAGTAGTAACAGATGAAATGGCTGTATCCAATATTACATAGAAAAAATTAATTTTGAAATTTTCTTTAGCAGTTAACTGAATATCCTCATCTCCTTCATAGTCAAATTGTTTTCGCTTATGGCGTCGACACACTACAGGCTGTAGTGTGTATCATTTTTCATTATATTTGGTGCCACCAGTTCTAGCAAAGTTTTAAAATCTTCAGGGGACATTCGGCAAAAATTCTGGAACATTCCGTGATCCGTAATCCGTAATCCAGAACATATTCGTTCTGGTGTTGTCGAGATATCAATATGTCAAGCAAACACGAGCAAATATACACGAATGTTTGCTGGTGCTCGCTTTTTTGGGAATTTTAGGCGCCAGAGAAAACATGTACCAAAATTTTCCAAGTGAATTTACTTATCGGTAGTTAGTGTACGGTGCTATCACTATCGTATACAATATGACAATACATGATAAAAGGTAAATAACAAATGGATTTTCTTCATCTTCTTCAACGATGTGTCATTCTTTTATCAGTCGAATGTGATGAATAGCAATCATGCTGTACATATTATATTGTTTCCAGTGCTAGCTATAAAGTTAACAATAATTATTTCATCTTCTAGCCAACTGAGAACTTAAATTTCTTTATTGATGGTTAATAATTTTTTGCGCGATCGATCTTTTTTGTTTATTTACAGCATCGGTTGTCAGGTCAGGTGTTTACTGGTTTCTAAGACTAACACGTCGGTAAGTGATTTACTTACCGTTCAGACGTCGGTAAGTAAATTACTTACCGACGTCTTAGCCCTACATACATTTAAGTGGTCCTAGATAATATATTACTTCATTCATTACACGAAAGGAACAAAAAAATAAGAAGATTGATATTTTTTTAATGAACAGAATCGAACAGAACAATATAAAAAGTAATAAATATCATGAAAACAATTTCACCAAAATCCAAAATATATTTTAAACTGATCGAGAAGTATAAATGTCACTTTTGACATTTCGTTCATCTCGAAGGAATTAAAATTATTTTATTCGAAATTCGAATATTTCAATACGATCGCGCAAAAAATGGCATACGCATTTCGAACGTTAAAAATTGGAAAAAAAATTGGAGGCTTCGCTACGCTCAGCCTCCAAACATTGCTGTCGACCGGTAAACAACCCTTACCGTTCTTGATACTCAATATACTATTTTCGATTGTTAACCTATTTATGGGATATGTGAGGAACGGAAACAGACAGTGTACATGTAAACGCCTAGGGAGGAATCATATTGAACGATTTGTAGATTGACACTTTCGAATTTCGATTTTGTCGACATTGAAATGTTTGTTTATTTTACGTTGATTGCCAGATTATTACCAGTTGAATTTGAAAATCTTTTGTTGATGGAAACTGGTAGCTAACCTTATCCATCAGAATACCGCGCACCTCATTCTGCTCCGGACGAAGACTCTCGCTAAATAGTGCTCGGTCAATAATAAAAGTCGTCACAACCTTGGTGTATAATTTACTATCATGTCATACCAGTACATTATTATGTTTTTATACCCCAGATCCCCTCTACATGATGGATTACTTCATGCCTGTGCGGGCATTAAGTAGCAAAAAACAATTTTTGATTAACTTCTTTTCAATTAACAAAACAACAAACTATACAATCACGTTTAGTTATTATTTCCTGGGTCTCTAGTTTCTGTAAGAAAATGCTAGATCTTCATTTTTAGAGGATATGCTATCCTCTAGATATCATTAAGCAACTGTGGTATTCTTCCATCCACCATGGCGCTAAAGCGTAGTCATACTTGCTCCAGCATCAGGATAAAATTTTGTATATTATACGTGACAAGTTTACGTTGTATTTTACTAATCTATTGTTGGTGTAAATCGGTTCGTTCTGGAAATTCCGGACGCGTGCGATAAAACGCATTACACGGTACTCACAACTAACAGCTATTAACGAACATTAACGATATTCCTCGCGGCAATAAAGTTGAACGGACGACCTTCGTAAAAATCATCATAAAAAGATTATTTCGGACGTTAAAAAGTTGTAATTTTTAGCGAACCGGTGTGAGTGTTGTTCACGTGGGACGTACCCTATTAAAATTTATGTTTTTTTAATCAATTTGTGGTAGGGATGCTAACCTAACAAACGTCAAAACCGGTACAGTAACTGCGTCATGCCATCTGAACACTTTCAATACAATACAGGTCGAAGACTCATTTACAGGCACGACGCCGGAACCAATGTTGTTAAATGATGTCGTTAGATATGGCTATCAGTAGTAATATACAGTGTGTAAAAGCAAAATGGAATAAATTCATTATTTTGATTACTGTACATAGGAAACACGTTTGTACCCGCTGTGGGTGTCGGGTGTGTCGCTTATTCGTGGACAAACTTCCGCCATTCCTTTTTATTTCTAGCTTTTTTCACCGCCTCTGTCCATGTAATTCCTTTTTCTTTTAAAATTTCGACTATTGTGTTATCCCATGTTTTCTTTGGGCGACCTCTTTTTCTCTTGCTTACTTCTCTAGCTTGCCAAATCATTTTTGCTGGTCTACTGTTCTCCATTCTACAAAGGTGCCCAAACCATCTAAGCTGCTGTTTTTCGATTGTTTTTAGTATTGGTTCTATGTTCAGGTTTTCCCTTATTATTTCATTCCGCATTCGATCTTTTCTGGTGACACCTTTGACCCTGCGTAAATACTTCATCTGTGTTGCTTGTATTCTGCTTTTGAGTGAGTTTGTAAGTACCCAGCTTTCATCACCATGCACAAGGATTGGTCGGAAGACTGACTTATACACATTCAATTTGGTTTAACTTGTAATTTCTTTTCTTCCCAGGAAATTTCGATTTAATGAGTAATATACTTTGACTGCTGCACTTATTTTTTCGTTCACTTCTGCTTCCTGTTTTCCATTGTTTTTTATATCTACTCCCATTTATTTGAAATTCTTCACTTGCTTTATCGGCATTTCATCAATTTCTATATCAAGGTGCTCTTCTTCTTGTCTCACCACCATTATTTTTGTCTTTTTCATATTCATATTCATGTTTCGTAGTTTCAATATATGCTTCCATGTTATTAAATTATGTTTCAGCTCTTTTTCGTTTCTAGCGAACAATACTAAATCGTCGGCAAAAACGCATTCAGATATTCCAACTACTTCCATATTTCTGTAACCTATTTGAATTTGTTTAACTTTTGTTTTTACTTCCTTCAAAATATCATCCATTACCATTATGAATAATGCCGGGCTCCTCCCTGTCTTAATGCTTCTTTTGTTATGAAATCATCGGACTCTTCATTATCTTTCCTTACCCGGTTTCTGGTTGTTTCGTAAAAGCATTTAATGTTATTTCTAATTTTTTATCCAACTCCTATTTGTTGTAGACTTTTCCATATTTGATTTTTGGGGACGCTGTCAAAGGCTTTTTGAATATCTATAAAGCCGAGATATACTTTTTGATTTGTTCTCAGTTTTTTGTCAATTACTCGTTTCAATGTAAATACGTGGTCTTGGCTACTCCTTCCTTTCCTATAGCCGCTTTGGGATTCTTCCAACTGTTTTTCTATTATTTTCCTAAGTCGAGTTTCTAAGATACTTTCGTAAACTTTCAATGCTGCGCTCAGCAATGTTATACCTCTATAATTATTACAATTAGTTTTGTCTCCTGTTTTTAAAATTGGCAATATAATACCTACTTCCCAATCTTTCGGAATTTTTTCTTCGTTCCATATTCTTTTGTCTTGTAGTTCCATCTGTTCTTCTTTCTCTACATTAAGTAATTCCTCAAAGTATTCTCTCCATTTCTCTATAATTTCCTTATCTTGTCGTATCATTACTCCATTTTTATCTTTTTTCTGTTTTATATTGCTCGTCTTTCCCTTTCTTAGTGTTTTTATTACCTTGAAGAAGAGTTTCTGATTTCCTTTACTGTCTTCTTCCATCTTTTTGCCAAATTCCTTCCACGTTTCTTTTTTAGTTGTGATTACCATGTCTCATGATTACTGTACATAATATGTAAATATATAAAATATACTGAAAATTGTCAAATTTAAATTATAAAATGGCATTCTTCCAAAATTCGATCCTAAACTTCATCCCCCTCCGAATGACCGGTAAAACACCCAATATTTTACAAAAAATAGAATGCATTCCTATAAAATTATAACTACTCAGGAACGAAAACAAGACGTTGACAGGAGAGCTTATTTTTATGAACGAATGATGGACATGTTGGATAACAATATTATCCAATTAGAAGACGTTATGTTTTCTGTTCGGTGCACTTTTTCACTAAACGGTCATGCTAATCTGAATTGGCAGAACACACGCAATTCACTCAGAAGGTTAATGTTTGGTCAGGTACTGTCGGAAACTATATCTATGGCCCCCTTTTCACTTAGGGAAATTGACGATCATTATTTAGCACTACTTACAAATTATGTCATTTCAAGTTTGGCAAATTTATATTCTGATATATAAAACCCTCAAGTTCCAGTGAATACGATACGGTTTCAGCAGGATGGAGAACCACCATAATATTACAACGCAATGTCCGGCAGTACCCCGATGCAATAAAGCTCAATCGGTGGATAGGGAGGCGAGGAATGGCCAGCGCGATCACCTGATCTCACATCGTTAGATTTCTTTTAATGGGAATATGTGAAGAGCATTATGTATTATACAAGACTGTAACTTTTGATTTAAATGACTTAAAAGATTGGGTCAAGCACGCCTGACATGTTAAATACTCCTATACTATAAGCTGTTAATTAAATGTTCCATTATAAAACTGAAGAATTGACCACTAGAAATCTATATTTTCCAATACCCAAGAAGGCAGACCCAATATTTTCTGTAGAATGTTTGACAGTGTTTTATGACAGTTTAAATCTTTTGCATTAGTTTTTAAAAGAAATGTGGAGCACCAGACCAAAAATACTCAATGACCAAGGTGATGCATTTCTTATTTTTAGATTTTTATTATTCTGTTATATTTTATTATTATTTATATTGGGCGCCTTTATTTTTCAAAAAATTGGTAGTTACTTTAAATTTTTGTTTGAAGAATTCGGCTAGCTATTAAAAGAAAACAATTTCGACTCTCTCTCCCAAGTTGCGGTTCCCTCAATTAAAGTCTTATCAAATGATTTAATAGTTTTTGAAAAACGTTTAATATATAATTTTTATGTATTTTAATAAATTTAAAAAAAAAACTTTAGAATTATTTCCCTACTTTATAAACCTTTCTTTTTTTTAAAAACTCTATTTTCTCTTATTATCCTCAGCAACTAAATATTCCGTTTCCTTATCCTTTTATTATTTAATGATTTTATTATTACCTACCCTTTATTATTATCTTAAAATTCACTCGTCGTGTTCCCCTTGTAATACAAATAGAATGATTCGAAACTTGAAACTTTGAACATGCGCACAGACTTTATCATGTGTTATTTTAGAATGGCATCACGTGGAAAGGAATTGTTTAATTGCTTTGGATTATCTGAATTATTAAGGTAAGCTTCCTTTTTATTTATAACTACTAATATTAAGAATCTTAACTAACTTATTATATAAGAAATATGCAATTGCGAAATGAATGTTTTTACGATGGATAAGTTTATAGGTTATCTACTTTCAGGAACTGGAGTCTAATAAATCCTCTTCTCTGCTATGTGGGATATAAATTAATCGGAATTGATTGCTGATTTCATACACACTATTATAGAAAGTAAACTGAACTTTCTCAGGAACAAACTGCATACAATATCCTTTGAAATTTCTGGGATGCTATCTCCAGTCAAGGTTAAATATAGGTTAAACAAAGCTTACCGCTTTCTAGAAGATAATTAGATGATGAAATCTCTTACACGGTTAGTACTCTTTGTTTTTCTATTAGTTTGGTATGATTTTGAGGCACTTTACTTTATATTTTTCAATTTTTCTTTCTTAATTTTTGCACCTTCTCCCTTCTTGTTCGAAAATCAAAAACCTTTAATTATTTTCTTGTTTATTCTCTCACAGGCGACTTTCCCTGTGATCTAATTGTCTTAGTGTCATTTTTGACTTCTATGGATATAAAGGTCCTTTCACATGTTCATTATATCAATGTTCCTTATTAACTACACTTTCTTTTAATCGGTTGATTCATTTCGCGATTAATCACTGTCACTTCACTGAATGTTGAGATGAGTTACATAAATCTAATTTAACTATACTATCTATTACATTTCACTTAACATGTATCAATTATAAGATTATTTATTTAAGGTTTATAAAGATATTTTATGTTTATTATTTATTTGTTTTAAATTGTTCTCTTTTTAAATTTAAATTGATTTCTTTCAAAATTATTCCTATTCAGGGTGAGTTGATTTATTACATGTTATTTTCTTTAATTACAGGTTCTTCACCTTAAATTGGATTCACCTGCTTTCAGATCATCACAATACACTTCATGCTACTATGTGAACCATCCGCAATGTGGTCCCGTGGCAGAGTGAGGAAAGGCGCCACATAAGGTTGTTTTCGATCTGTTCATGCCGGGTTGGAGTCCCGGGTAGTACATTTCTTTTAAATCAAATTTCTTCGTAGAAAAAATAGTGTATGCAACTCTCATGCAATGGTTATTGATACACAAGCATTAATCGAGATACGAAACGAGCCAAAGGCGAGTTTCGTATGGTTGATGCATCATTACATGATCATTGCATATTATACTATCATAAAACAGTGATGAAAGGAACTTTCAAACGATATATCACAAGCCTGTATACTTGTCATTTAAAAAATTGGGGGTTGTACCTATCATTCTTATTTTCGAATGATGAATTTATTCCATTTGGCTTTTACACACTGTATAACTATGTTTTTTTTTATTGTTGAACTATTTTACCTATTTAAAGCACGCCTCAGCGTGTTTAAATCGAACTTTAAAACACGTTCATGTTTTAAAGTTACCGTGGCAACATCAACAACTCGAGAAACGAAGTCTAAATCTATGGTCTAAATCATGTCTAAATGACAATTTTTTTATTATTGATCTGACAGGAGTTGTTTGTAACGTCAAAACTTTTATTCGAACAATATTTAACAATGTCAAATTTATAAATTAAAATGGAAAGTGCCGTTGGTATTATTTGAAATATTAATATTTGGATTTTTCTAATCTTAGGAAATGGTATTTAAATTAACACTACTGACATTCACAGAACTCAATAAGGTTGAACTTTCATCAAAATACAAATAAGTTTATGTTTTTCTCATTTCCATGACAACGCAAGGTATACATTGGTATACATCACGAATTCAACCATTTGACATTTAGTTCTTATTTCCATCTATGATTTCCATTTCTTGGTGTTGTAGTAGTTATAGACCAATATTTATAATTTCAAAGTGCACCAATAAAAAAAATAGGTTAAAATTTGTATTTTTGCTCATATTTTGAGAGTAATCCTGACAATTGAGATTACCAGTCCGAAAGTACGATCTATCCAACCAGATCGATAGTTGAAGTCAACAATAATTGTATATTCTCAACTTTGAAACCATCCAAAAAATTACTTCTTCATATACTTGTAGGTATGGTTGTAGATACAATAATTATTATATCCGCAGCTGGTTACATTACAAATCAATGCTCGTAGATATGCAACCAGTATATCACATTTTTATTATATTGTGCTAGTAGGTATTGATGAGTTTCATTAAATGAGAAGAAACCAGAAAACCAAAATTTTTTTTCTTCCAAACATTTATTTTGCCCCGCATACAATACAATAAAAATATGGTTGTTTCATAAAAAAATGAAGATATTTAACATTTTTGAGCTTGAACTTTTCATCATTTTTTCAACAGCCCTGTATACAAAAAGATGTTAAGAATTACCTTGATCAACCTACCAATCAGAATTTTCAATACGTACACCTGTCAACATTTTATTAATATCTCTACAGAGTGTCCTGGGACTAATGGAAAAATGCCACGAGCGTATAATCTGAGCCAAAATAATGTTAGTAATTCATGTAAAGTTTTTCCATGCATGCCTTCGTTTTGAATTTAAAATCTAATTTAGGTTCCGAAAAGTTAATAATATACAGAGTGTTACATTTAAAATAACAAATTAACATTTCTGTATATCCGGAAGTGACATGTAAGTCAAAGTATTTTCCATGCATTCGCCAAAAACTGTTCACCATCCATTCAAATTTTTTTAGAGATCGTGTGAATAGTCTTCAATATATAAATAGTTTAAGCTCGCCAAGAAACTCTACATAAATTATGGATTTGTTATTTTAAATTATTTTGTTTGCTTTACGCATACGCTTATATTTTCAAATTAACTACATATTTGATGTTTTTTCTTCTGAATCAAAATAATCGTTATCATGGTCACACTTGTTTCTCCAAGGATTTATTTCCAATCGAGGACAACGGAGAGTATTGGCCATACCGAATTACGAATTATTACATAATTTATCGAATCATTTTATTGGGTTTTGCCAGATAATATTGACGATCATTTCAATAAATTTTAATATATTTTCTTGTGAAATCCGGCATCAAAGTTAATTTACTTATCATTAACCTTCTTAATATTCTACCTCAAGCCTTTTTCAATAAATATATTTTTTAATGATTTTATAAGATTAGTTTTTATGACGTAATTGTTTGATATGGGGAATGTACCTTTAGAATGAGTAGTGAAAACAATTCATTCAAATTTCTTTCCAATATATGATGATTAACAATAAAAAAAAACTTCTTCACAGGGAATCGAACCCGGGTCTACCGCGTGATAGTCTGGTCTGCTTACTACTCGACCACCGAGGAATACGCAAAATATTTATCTACAACGTCGGATGTATTACATAATTTTTGCTTAGAATGAACTTAAGTTCCTACCGTGTGTCCCGCGACACGTTCTACCTTTTTTTATAAGATATTTTACTTGCTGTTATCAATTCTATTTTTTTATGAAAATCAATTTCTTGTTACAGATTAAATAATGTCAAGGCTCACATCCATATGGATTTTACTTTTAACTTTGTTGGGAGCGACTATCAGTCAATATTCAAATTTATTGGATGGTGTCATTCAATTACTTATTGCTGGTAATCACCAATTTGAAATGGAACCACCAGACGTGCCGGTGGATCAGATGCGAAAAGAATACGATTTTATAATAGTTGGAGCCGGAACAGCCGGGTGTGTTTTGGCGAATAGATTAAGCGAGAACCCAAATTGGAACATACTCTTGATCGAAGCAGGTTTGTTTTATTTTAAAAATAAAAAAATTACAGCATACTGGGTCAAAATATCTAATATGCTCACGAACCACTTTGACTTATATTTGTTGATCATCATACCTTTAGTCGAGTAACAAAATTGTAGGCACCAAATTCTTAGAAACAGTAAATGCGATAAATCGGAATAGAAATATCACCATAGTGTATTTTTATCATATTGGTAGCTGAAGAGCTCATTATAAATCCAGAATCGTGTTTGAAACACTTCAGGGTGTCTCATAGGATTAAACAGAATTGTTAGCGCTTCTTCATGTGAATAAGTGATGTTAGCAACTTTCACCAGATTCTTCTTGTACAGTGAACCGCAGGTAGCGAGGAAAGTAGAACCCTAATACCATAACCATTCAAATATATTTAGAAGTGATAAATTTGCCGTGACAGTGAGGTGTAGTTGGGTAAGAATAAGTTACTAGATTATTCAATTTGAAAAGGACTGATTTGTTGGAAACTTGCAGATGTGTACCTAATTAAAATACCATTTCATCAGAATCTGAAGATTCTTCAACTCCAACATTAATTATTATATATTCAACGGTTTCATCCATGATATTGTCCAGTTGCCACATCTTCTGTTCTTCTTCTGTTCTGTGTATGACTCACAGGTTTTTTCCAGTTCTCAGCTCCAGTTCTCAGTTCCAGTTCTCAGTTTTGATGCAAGAGTATTGCAGTAATGGATGTAGGTCTTTCAATCTATAAGTTTTATTGTTTCGTGCTCCGTCCCCTTTACTTGGGCCCATAATATAAGATCAATAGTTCACTAGAAAGTACTATTCTTCGCCCTCCGTAGCCTCTGCCCATTAAATCAAGTTATCCTCTCACGTTTAAAACCCTACTTATTGTCCACATTTATTCGCTTCTGGGGAATTGGGATACAATTGATTTATTTTATCCTGCATAAATTCCAATCTCCGCCTATGGTTTATTACGGTTTTAGGGTCTCTTACCTGAAATTGTGCTATCAATACGATAAAAATATATTATAAAGAAATGTTATATTTTTTCTAATATCTTTTTCAATCAATCATAGGTTTGTTCGTAGAACAAACGTAGTGAAAATTTGTCACTTTCTACAGCATCACAATACGCATGTTCTCATGTTCAAACTGAAAATTTGATCCAAGTCAGCTAATTATTCTGATAGTTGGCAACTGATCCGAAACCGAAAATTTCCTTCTTCGAACAAAGGATTTTTAAATCACCAACTGCCAAATTGTTTCTACGAACGCTTTTTTTTTAATGCGCATGCCTCTGATGGTTTCTGATAGTTTCTGCATGTTCTACGAACAAACCTCGAGAGATACAATATACAATATCACCTGCCGCTGTTGTACCGTCAGTTTTACATTCATTGGCGTAGAGTCGCGAAAAATAAGGGATAACGGACAAATAAAGACTGTATATCAGTTGAAGGCTGAGTGCGCTACAGACTGGCCAATTCAATTGGAGCATCAAAATATTTTATAATACAACGTGTATTGTGAAAGAAATTCAAGTATGTTGGCCAACGATGTTGCTGCTTCGTGAAGTAATAATTTAATCAAAGTATTCACAAATTTATAAAAGAAGTAGAAAAAGCTTCCGTATAGGAAGAGCAGGAGGATCCGAGAGTTTCGTCTTGGAGGAAGAAGAAAATATTATTAAGATGAGACTACAGAGACTACAGATAGATGCAACAAGCGTGACCAAGGTGGTCCCATTAGGCCGGCGACACATTTGCGGTTGCGATTGCGGTTGTGACCGCGCGGTTGCTGTTCTGTAAAATACATGGTTGTTTATGAAATTGTGCCACACTAGCGGCCAAGCGGCAGCAACCGCCTTTGCAACCGCATCTTGCCGCGGTCGCGCGGCTGTCCGTCCGAAATGTTGTTACTTGCCTGACTTTTCACATTAACCGCGCAGCCACAAACCTAGCCAGTCGAGTTTTGAACATGGACGTCTCTTTTAATAATCAGTTCCGAACTGCTTCACATAATACCCCTATTCCTCAGCCAATTTATCACCAAACCATTTTTCGGTATCGAAGACAACATGGACGTCTTCGATACCGAAAAATTTATTGTTCTGGTGCAAAGTAAGACGTGCTTGTGGGATGTTACCGACAAGGCATACAAATATCTCTCAACCGTAGAAAAAGACAATGAAATTGACCATTCGTCAAGCGCGTTTTGTGTAAAGGATGGACCCAGTACCTCCTTTTTCGCTTCGATTTCTTAATTTGAGCATAAATTATACCAACCGTTTCTACCAAATCCATGTTGATTATTGAACTGACGGACTCGGTATGACAAGGTGTATGCTTGAATGTGTGAACGTTATAGCGGTTGTGACCGCTGGGTCGCAAGCGGCAGCCGCAACCGCAAATGTGTCGCCGGCTTTACGATCCTTCAATTCTATTTACAGCTTATAGCAGATAATAGGAAATTTTTTTTAAATTGTTTTATTTTGCAACAAAAATATAATTTCATGACTAATTTTATTAAAAACATCTTTTGTTTCAAGGTCGACCAGAAAACTATATGATGGATCTTCCCATAATAGCAAATTATCTCCAATTCACAGAAAGCAATTGGAAATATAAAACTGTGCCCAGTAACGAGTATTGCCTCGGTTTTGATGATAAACAATGTAATTGGCCGAGAGGAAAAGTAGTTGGTGGTTCCAGTGTTTTAAACTATATGATTTATACCAGAGGAAACCGCAAGGATTACGATCATTGGGCCAATTTGGGGAATAATGGATGGTAGGTAATTGCACAATATGGATTAAAATATGAATTACATGCTGGATATTCAAGTTCAGATTTTTTTATAGGTAGATTCAACATTGTGAGAGTTGGTTTCATAAATTCCATATTTTAAAATTGTTTTATACTCTCTTGAGCAAATGAGTGAAGCAGCAATTGAAGCACTCTGTTCTTGGGAAAACAACAAAGTGGTATATGAATGCTTAGAAAAAAATTAATGAGCTTGGCAAGGACGACATGGTCATATGGGCGTTTAATCCAAATTTCACATCGAAAACTATCCCCTGAATATGTAGTGCGCCGTTTCCTGGGTCTGAACGTCGTCTTCGAGGGGTTTCCCCACACAATCGAAGAACCTGAAATCATAATGGGGGTTTTTCGGGGCGCTGAATCCGGATTTCAGGTCGAAAAGTACCCTCCTAACACCTGATGCACCCGAACTTCTATCTTGACATAGATGTCATTTCCATGAATGTCAATCAAACCTGATGTCTCAGAGGGGATTGTTGATTCTAGTTAAATTAGTCCAGGTGATTTAGAGTTTAGCGCGATAATCGCTGGTATCAGCTTGAAACTTTGTATATAGGTTGCAAAAATACGTGCAATAACATAGTACTAACCCGCAAATGCAAAACCTTGCGCGACATTGTTTAAATGACAATATTGTGCTATTTTCTAGTAGAATTACTCGTTCATTCGTGAATATCTTTTTTGCTCTTGATTATAAAGGAAAAATGTGAAATACTTTTTTTTTGTCTTCTAAAAACGAACAATATGAAACCAACCGCGTCGAAAAGTATTGATTAGATCAAAAATTATTGATGATTAAGTTTAAATAAACATTAGTTAGATTAAACAATATTAGATTATTTTGTTAACAATGACAATATCCTGTAATTGTGCTTAATTACTGTACTCCGTCAACAGATCACGTGTGCCAATCCCGCAATCGGTAAGTTGAATAGTTAATGAGTTATAGCGTTATAAACAAATTGACGTAGCATTTTTTTGCAATAAACCTGTACCACTTTGTCACTTTTCCTGCATGACGCTGATTTTTTCTAAGGTAGATTACGTACGGTGTAATCGAGCGGCGTCGTTATTTTTTCAAAAATTGCATTTGCACGGCCAAGATAATTATTTAATTATTGCAAAAAGGCGATTTTTGGTGTATAACGTCTGGACTAAAATTATGTAAGGAGGAAAGGAATAAAATGAATGAATGAATTCAAATCAAATTCATTGTCGTTCTACGCGTTGGTTGGCGAGGCCTGGACTAAGGAGAAAGTTCAGAGGTCTAGGCTGAGATTATTGGATATTATTCTCCTCACTTTATTCAAACCCGGATTTTGGATTCGAATTAAACGAGATTTTATAAGCTTTCTCGATGGCCCCAGGCAAGAGTTACCCACGAATGTGTGAAATTATGAGTTATGGTTAGTGTTTGCGATGGTGTCTGATGGAAAACTCTCGAAGACGACGTTTAGGTCCAAGTTACGGTGCACCAGGTGTTCGGGAGTCTGACGACGTGGAAGTTGGATTCAGTGCCCAAACGCCCTCCTATCGATTTACGGTTCGTTTTTTTTTTCGATTGTGGAGGAAAACTCACGGAGATGAGATCAGCGCCCAGATTCCTCTTCATCAGGTAAACAGGGGGTCGTTGTCGACGTGAAATTTGGATTGAGCGCCGCAAAAGACGCACCCACAATGATTTTCGGGTTGTTTTTGTACGGAGATGAGGACCACGTCCAGGTTAGGGCACACCAGGTTTCCGGAGAGGGTTCGGCGATGGCATATATAAAGTCAGCAACCCCAAAAAACCCAGGGCACCGAGTACCACTGGGAGAGTCGACGGCGAGACCCTCATCCGCGTTCGGGGCTTTAACCTTGCAATTTCTGGTTTGTCAGAAAAACAAAGTAGACACTTTTTTTACAATACATTTTTGAGAGGGAATGCAAAAAACCGCACTCCGATCCGTCTTTATGAAAGAAATTCCGAGCTTTTGTGCTTCATTGCTTCGACTAGAGCCTACTGAATAAAAGAGAAACACTTACCTGAACTGAAAATATCCTAAAATTTTTTCAAGGATTAAGGCACAAAACATTTCGAAAGTGAATCAAATACAAAACACATCTATTAAAAAAACGATTAATTCAATAATATATTTATTTTAGGTCATTCGACGACGTACTACCCTACTTCAAAAAAGTTGAAAACTTTTCCGTCCATGAGCATATGAATCCAATGGATCATCACTACCACAGTACCGATGGTCACGTAACTGTAAGTTACTCTCCGGGCAAAACAAAAATTGCAGATGCCGTACTTGATGCTGCTCAACAATTAGGCATACAAACAGTGGACTACAATGGAGCAACTCAGGTACTGTAAAATTGGCTCCAAAGTCTTATTTTTTTTTCTCAACAAACATTAAAATTTTTCAAAAATTGTACATAGCAAAGTTTTATTTCATATCACTATTTCTATGCCATCATATTATCAACAGATATCAAAGATAATAGCCCAAGGCGTTCGGCCTTGGGCTAATATCAAGCAACATGCTTTCAGCATTCTCTATGACAAAATTATCTCGGTATTATCAAGACCCTAGGGATATTACTACTGATAATAGTCTTAAACTATTAAAACGCCTCACAAATTACTTTTCAAACAGTTATCCGTTCAATAAGAACGAACATCTATTAGATCCTATAGATTTTATAACCTGGATGAATATCTTGAAATTTTGGCTCCAAGGAGTTACATTATAATTATTATTGTTAAAACCTGCAGTTTTTCTTTCGTTATTATGGTGTTTCAGAAAAAAGAACCCCTATCATTCGATTTTGGTGAGAATTAATTATTTCTCTAGTAATTCAATTTGTTTAATAATTGTTTATAACTAATTACCACACAACCAAACTTGTATTTTCGAGCAATCAACAACTTTCTTAACAATTTGCAAAAAATTTCAAGTTGATCCTAGCATTTTCGATATCATGAAAATGTTTACTACATTGATTGGAATACCAAAGGGAAGAAAACAAAACCCTCAAAGTCGTACTAAGCATTAGCTATCAAACAATATAAAATCCCAACTCATACCACATGAACATTTTAGATATTGCCATTTTTTTGAAACATTATTTTTTTCAGATTGGAGCATCACGTCTACAGGTTTCAATGAAAGACGGTATCCGTGATAGTGCAAGCAGAGCCTACCTTCACCCAATATCACAAAGACCAAATCTTCACGTCATTAAATACGCGATGGTATCCAAAATACTGATCGATCCTGAAACTAAAACAGCTTATGGAGTAGAATACGTGAAAGATAAAAAAAAGCAAACAATATTAGCTACGAAAGAAGTCATATCATCTGCTGGCGCTATAAATTCCCCCCAACTTCTTATGCTTAGCGGTATTGGACCGAAGAAGCATTTAACATCAGTGGGCATAAAAGTTATAAAAGACCTCAAAGTCGGATACAATCTTATGGATCACGTCGCCGCTGGTGCTATAACGTACATTATAGATAAGCCTTACTCTATAAGAATCGATAGAGTTATCAACAACGAGAACTTGAATTTGTTTTTAAATCACCACCAAGGACCTTTAACGATAGCAGGAGGTTGTGAAGTACTTGTGTTCCACGACTTTTCGAATCCTACCGATGGCTATCCGGAAATAGAACTGCTGTACGAAGCTGGTTCAGTCGTTTCAGATTACACGTTTAGAAGGAGTTTCGGTATCACTGATGAGATATACGAATCAATGTTTACACCGATACAAGATAAGGATACCTTCATGGTAATGCCTATGCTAATGAGACCTAAAAGTAAAGGCAAAGTCATGTTAAAAGATGCCGATTACAGAACAAAGCCGCTTATCTACGCCAATTATTACGCTGTTCAAGAAGATATGGATACTATGATAAAAGGAATACGTTTAGCTATGAAAATATCCGAACAGCCAGCTCTTAAAGCCATCGGAACGAGACTTCACGATATACCAATACCGCAATGTGCAAAGTACACTTTCGCGAGCGACGAATATTTCGACTGCATGAGTCGCCATTTTAGTTTCACTATTTACCATCAAAGCGGTACGTGTAAAATGGGACCTCCGAAGGATAAGAGAGCCGTTGTCGATTCGCGGTTGAGGGTTTATGGAATCAAAGGATTGAGGGTGATAGATGCTTCTATAATGCCGGAAATACCAGCAGCTCATACGAACGCGCCTACATATATGATCGCCGAAAAAGGAGCTGATATGATTAAAGAAGATTGGAATATGAAGATTTAAAATGTGATATAGAACTAGAATTGTAAATAGATATTTTTAAGTAGTTTTTAAATTTTTTAGGCGGTAATTTATTGAAAAAATTATATTATTAAGAACAAAGATGTTTATATTTTTCTACAGACCATGTAAACCTATGGTTTATGGTACTCACACATCACACGTTAATCCTAGGTTTGTTAAAGAGCTGAAGGTGCGAACCTTTCGGAGCAACCTAATTTCTTGGAATGGCATTTTTACCTGTACCTTTTCTACCTGGATTGTGATATTTGAGTTTAGGTTCAAACTAACCTTGACTCTGTTATATCTTCTGTAAGTTCCTTGTGGCATTACTTATTATTTTTTCTTATTCTTTTGGGAATCGAACCACAATCATGTTTTTTATTTATTTTTTTTTTATTTTTTATTTCGACGTTTCGGTAGCGTTCCAGCTACCGTTGTCAAGATTAACTGGGTAGTAATAAAATTAATAAAATAATTTTTGGTCCCTATCTGACAAAACGAAAAAATATGACAACTAGACAATCAATAATATTTTGAAGTTCAAGACTACAAAACTTTGTTGTCAAATTTTATTAAGGTCCATTCACAGTAGATCACACCTCTGGTAAAATGTGAAATAAAATATTTTATTTTATGACATTCTAACGATATGATAGTCTACTAGAAATGGAATCCAGTGAAGTGCACGTTCCAGGAACGGTTTTTATTGGGATAGCGCTTTTTTTCAGCTTATTTTGGAAATGTTGTTAATAAAACGCGTTTGTTGTTACTTTTTTGTGTATGATTATTTTTGTTTTCAAAACATGTATAACTCAGTTTGGTGATTTTGTGTATTGAAGTGTGCATCGATTAACAACTATTCCAATGATAAATCATAAGAAAACCTGGATAAAAACTTATGATGCTATCCTTATAACGCAGGTAATTGATTATTGGAAATTTCTCTTTCTAACATTGGTAACCAAATTTGACTACATTCGGCTGAAATACTAGCTACACATTTATCTGCATTTGGTTGTATTAAAGCACTTTCCTTGATTTTTCGCCTTTTATTATTGGGCTCTTTCAATATTATTTTTGTCGAATCCCATTGAATTTTATGCCCCTCTTCCCAAGCATGTTTACAAATACCTGACTTGAAGAACTCCCTATCTTTGATGTATTTTTTATGTTCACTTATTCGGACTTTCAATGGTCTAGCTAGACGTTTCACCTAAATAGAATTTGTCGCATTAACAAGATATCTGATATATGCAATTTTTTTGTTCTCCATTTTTTGGTTCCGTTTTTGTTAAGATAGATATCAAAGTATTGTTAGATTTAAAGCTGGTTCGAATGTTAAATTGATTACCAATTTTCTTAATTCTTTCTGACAAACCCCTAACATACGGTATTGTCAAGTTTTTAAAAATTATGTTAGCTGAATTATTAATATTATTGTTATTATTATGGAGTATTAACAATGAGCCTTTCTCTATATTCTATATTCTTGATTTCTTTATTTACAAACTCTGCCGGGTAATTATTGGCATTTAAAACATTGCTCAGTAGAGTAGAGATTATTATTAGAACAAATGATTCTGGCCCTATCGTAGAAAGATTTTACAACCCCTTTTTTTTACTCTGTTATATACCTACTTTTCTATAACTTTGTCCGTGAGTCCGTGATATGGACCGTCAGTGATTCTTAGCCTCACACCACTACATGTGGTGGTGAGAAGTGTTGCAGAAAGAACAAGATACATGCTAAGTAGAGAGAGAATCATTAAGAAAACCACCTCCGCACTTCTTAAAAATCAGACAACTTGGGACACGCGACAAGATACAATGATGAAAAAGTATAACACAGAGAAATTCGTTACGGAGCTAAGCAAGAAAAAGGAATGGGATCAAAATACCATAACCAGACTTGGAGAGAATGCCATTCAATGGTACACATGGTACACAGACGGCAATAGAAGGAGCTGGGATAGGAGTCTTCGGGCCAGGAACTCTGAAAGCTTGGGAAAAACCCAAGCGGAAATTTACGCCATAAGAAAGTGAAAATAGTAGTGGAAGAATGTAGATTTTGTAGCATGGAAGCAGCAACCTCCATCCACATACTTTCGAATGTCGCAGCACCTGGGAGACTACTGGATAGAAAAGCGACATTTACCTAAGTTGAAGCCTGCAGATATACTAAAATTCCTCCGGGAGCTACTAGTTTCTCACTCTCCTCAGAAACTAAGAAGAAATAAGGGACACAATAGATATTTTAGGTCTCATAGACTGTCACCCCAAAATACATACATACATGAATCGTCAGACGTTCGGAGTATGCTACTCAAAAAATATTGCATTACAGGTTCATATCTTTGAGATATTAGCACCTCAAGAAAGTTTACTGAATAAAATTTACGTGCTTGGCTACTATGGCCACTTGAAAAAAACGATTGCATTGCTATATAAAATACAATAAGAACATACATAATGGATTGGTTGAATTTCACTATAAAGCTGCACATCTTCAAGGAATTTCACTGAGCTGTTAATTTGCTCTGGATATTGTTGTCTATTGGCTGGGAATTGGTCACATTGAGTTAAAATGTGTGTCAAATTCGATTGACAGCTTTAACAGTAGGTTCGGTTGCTGGATGTCATCAGGTAACCATGCGTTAACAAAATGGTTTTTTTAGCGAGCTGCTGGTTATAACCCAGCGGTCACTTGCGGTAAAAGGCGGTTATTCACGTTTTAAAATAAGAGTGGGGTTTATAACCACTGCCAGCTACCCACCTCTTGACTATGCGGTAACTGAAGTTATTACCGCGGTCACTGATTTGAAGTTTTGGTATTTACCATTCGCTAAAAAAGCTCAAAATTTCCAAGACGTAGTCTTCTTATTATGGCTAGATCTCGCCAAAAAAGTGATGTAGGAGCAAGTAGAGTGACAGCTGTATTCCGTGTGAAAATGAACGGTTTGTATCCCAGTGCTGTTACCATATAATTTTTGTTCGTTTATTGATGTGAACCTTCAAGTCGTTACATATTCAGTTGTCAGTATTATCAGTAGATCTTGTGGCATTGCCTGCTATACCAATGTGTGATGGTAGCTAAATTATGGTATTTGATATCTTTTGGGAAGTGAGAAGCTGGTAAGTATTTTGGACAATTGGATGTTCGGTCAATACATTTTGGATAGTTTGGATTGAGGCGAGTCATATAGAGTCAGTTCATATATCTACGGCCGAAATGTCCTGGAGCCAAATTGGCGCGCGCCGAATTGACATACTCCCCTCAAAACGCTACGAAACCTTGAAAATCTTTCTTTGATTAAATGCTTGGATTTCTGTTTTGTTGGAAAAACAAAAAGTATAAGGCTTTTCCCCAAGACCCAAGCTGGATAATCGACACTACAGTGGACATTGATAATCTTCATTTCGCAAAACTAGAACTAACTATTTAATTTACAGTTCTTTACAAAGAAAATGTCATTTTAGTGAAACGATTTATCAATAGATGTCAAATGTAATAGTTTAATACTCTTATAACGCCTTACATAGTCCAAAACCAAACAAAAGAACAATAGCAATAACTGTTTCCCTTCCCAAAAACAACAAAGCATACAAATTCAAGTGATAATAAGGCTTGATGAGCGAGGGTTAAAATTTATGAAATGGTGGAAAAAGAATTAAGCTATATATGCCAAAGAGAGTTTAGATTTTGTTATCTTAGTAGATGTTAAAAACATTAGAGGCATACAATTAACTTATGGAGCCTACATGTGTCATGGTCTCACGGTCTCTAATTGTAAAGCCCTACCATTTGATACCCATTACCAAAATTAAAAGTATTGTAATGAATGAAATACGCCAATTTGTGGTAGCAGCCATCTTGAGTGTGTTTTTTATCATTTAGATGCTGTATTCTACAAGTGAAACCTTTTTAGTTGACATATTAATTGATTGGATTGAAAAAAAATATATACAGGGTGTACCAACCTTACGAGAAACTTCGGTATATGGGTTATTTTGAGAGATATCAAAAAATGTTATTAACCAAAATAGTAGATGTGTTGAAGGTCCATATTTTGAAATTATAACGTACTATACAGAGTGCTGCATAACTCCGTTGCAAAACAAACGTATGCTTTTTCAAATGGGAACTCCTGTATATTATACCGAATTCGGATTAGTTTACATTTTTTTGGAGCTTTTGATATGAGGTTTTGCCACGTTATACAGAATCCTTCAAAAGATATGGACACGTTTATGTGAAAATCGTAGTGAATATAAGAAAGAATATAATTGAAATTTAATAGGATACGGAGATATTGCATCATGTTACGAAACTCTATTTGGCAAAATACATTTTTTTATTCAACGTACAACAAGCTACAAAGCGTTGATTCGCCTAATATTTTCACATAAACGTGTCCATATCTTTTGAAGGACTGTAAAACGTGGCAAAACCTCAAATCAAAAGCTTCAAAAAAATGTAACCAATCGGAATTCGGTATAATATACAGGGGTTCCCGTTTGAAAAATCATATGTTTGGTTTGTAACGGAGATATACAGCACTTCAACACATCTACTATTTTTGTTACTAACTTTTTTGATATCTCTCAAAATAACCCATATACCGAAGTTTGTCGTAAGGTTGGTACACCCTGTATAATCTGATATTATGGCAGCTGCCATTTTAGATTTACAATTATATAATATAATTGGATTTTCATCACAATTAAAGCAGTGTACCAAGATTCAGATCAAAACAGGGTGAGGGTTGAATTTTAATTACTAAATTTGACCCAAACAACAAACAGGGCAAGCTAAATAATACCGTTTAATAAACCTGATTAATATTTTATCAAATAATTAAGGCCTCATAATTTAAATGTATATTTAATATCAATTTCGCACATTATTTTGAAATGACTGCCTATTAAAAAATCTTTAACAGATACCAAATGAATGTTAATGTTTATAAAATAGTTTTGTCCGGTATATAGTTATATTTAATTTTCTAATTATAATTTGGAAAAAATTATGGAGTTTAAAGAGAAACAAGTTTTTTGGGAGAGGTGGATATTTAAAAACCTACTGGTCGTCCTAAATTTATGAACTTTCAACATCAGCCAAATGTGTTTAGGCTGAAATAGTCATGCAATTGCCCATGAAAATACATGCCTCTAGAATGGAAATTAATAGAAGTAGGAATGTTCCCAAATCCTGGAAATCCACCAACCTAAAGGCAATTTCAGACATAAAAAAAATATTTCAGATCAATTTGGCTTCAAAGACAACATTCAACAATAAGTAAAGTCTCTGAGATTGCAGATATTATTGAAAATGCATTAGAACATGAGACATGTTCCAAGGTCGCTAGGTGGCAGTGATTGAATAATTGTTTTGTTAATCTTCGAATGCGATGCCATATTTTTAATCATTTTCTTGAAGGAGTATGGAATTAAAAACATTGTAAGAACCACATCTCAAGATCTATCTTCCATGCGCAGACACAAGAAAAAATAGGTATACCAGAGGGTTGAGTTTTATAGTAAAGTAAATTGAAAATTTTACATGATGTATTAGGCGTCCAGATGTCATAAATTGTTGCAGATTAATTATAAAATTAATGTGAATTTAAAAACCATAGTGATTAAAAAAATACTTATATGGCCTGGTCCCATGAAGCTACATTTTCCGGTAATGGATCTGTAAATATATACTGCCTTTTTCAAACCAACAGAATGAGTATAGGTGGATAAGAAGAAATAACAAAGGTGCGTATTTTTCATTTATTTACCATTGTCATCAAATTGTCAAAGTTGAATGAACAAAAATCTATAAAAAAGACTTCAAGCGAAGACAATCTCCCTTCGCATATTGAAAATGCAGCTTCCAGTGTTATATAAATAGCAGCTGGCTTATGATCGTTACAAGAAATGGTGTCAAGAAAAGAAGGTTGGAAACATGAGTAGTGAAAAAGCACTATTAGTTAAGCTAAGCAAGATACATAAGTCTTCATCCCTCATTAATTATATGTAGGTACCCCAAACTATATAAAATAAAATAAATATTTAATTCTGGTATTAATATTTTTCTTGATTTATATTATCGCAGTAGTGCGGTAATGTATTCAAAAACGCACTAGTACAGTGATATACGTCATTACGACACTGAAAATAGTGTCAAATTATAACCGTTACATATGACAGTTGTTTAAATACTTGTATAAAGTACTTTTTTCTACGACCGTGCGTTTTAACCCATTCTCCCGCACGCATTTTAGTTTTGAAAGTGTCACTAGTCACTAGTAAGGGAAAGTAAAATTATGCAAATTTTGACCTTATTAGTTAGTTTTTTACTTCGTGAGTTATAACTATTGTTACAACAGGTAAATAAATATTTACGAAATATATCAAATAAGATTCTTAAATCTACAAATGACTTAAAAACCGTTGCCGTCACCGTGATCGTCGTCTTCATGCCACCTACAACCGATACCATCCTCATCAACGTCATCTACTCACCCAATAACTCCACTGGACTGGCAATTTCAAGTAATTTACAGAACGCAACAAATTGTGTTTTTAATAATAATATTCGTAATAATTAGTAGTTTTTAGTTAAAGAGACGTTAAAGGGACTGTCTGGTTCACAGATGGCTCATGCTCTGTTGACAGAGCAGGGGCTGGAATTTACTCTAAGAACCCAAGAACACAAATCTGTATACCATTATTACCATTGGGTGATGGTGTATCTGCATATCAGGACGAGATATACGCTATCTTGGAATGTGCGCAGATAAACCTAGACAGAGGTTATGTGGATCGACGCATAACCATATACACCGACAGTCAGGCAGCAATTAAAGCCCTGAGTGGATATACATCAACTCGGGACTTGCTGACGAATGTCAAGAACGACTTGCTGATCTTGCAAGTCGGAACGCAGTGCCACCTGGCCCGGGCCCGACCCTCGGCCTAACAAAACAAACAATACGCAAGGAGACGAGGAAGAGGCTGAGGAACCAGCACCTCGCTCATTGGAATGCTCTGCAGGGTCCTAGACAATCCAAACTTCTACTGAAGGGATGGACTGATGGACACGCTGGGGCAGCTATTGAACTACCAAGGAGTAGGTTGAGGAAGATAGCAGGACTCCTAACAGGGCACTGCTGTATGAGGAAGCACCTCTACAACCTAGGAGTTGAGGAAAGTTCCCTATGTAAGGGTTGCGCCATGACTGATGAAACGTCAGTCCATGTTCTCTTAGAGTGTCCACACTGGGCTTTATTACGCAGGCGAATCTTCGGATTCCCTGTCATGGCTCCTGGAAACACAAGCAGGCATCCACTGAAAAAGGTTGTGGCCTTTATTGAAGGGTTCGGCTTCATGGATGTCTAGGTAGCAGGAATGGCACAATGGGTCCGCCAGTGGCCTCAGTGCCGGAACCATGACTTAAGTTTGGCTAGGTCAAGGCTCGCCTGCACATTCTGTAGTAGTAGTAGTAGAGCTTTGTATATATGTATGTTGAGATAAAATAATTTTTGAAAAATGGGTTGATATATTTTTGCATATACGGTCGTGGAAAAAAAATGATCCTTACTCATGCGTAAAGTGTCCATCCTGCACTTGACCGCTTGCCCGAACTCCGCTCCGCGTCCTTCGGGTCAACTGTTAACTTTTTTTGACAATTCAACCTAATAGTGAATTTCTTATTGGTGGACCATTTTTAAATTTAAACCAAAAGTAAGTAAACTATTTATTTCATTATTATATAGATCAAAATAATTTATATTTTGAGTTGTCCAATTCGGACATTGAAAATACTCCTCTAGATATTATCGAAAAGGCTTGAACTGCAACAGAAAATTTGTTACCCGAGGTTAAATACAAAATTGTTCAAATTTCACAATTGATTATACATTGAACTGATTTTTCTTTCTGTTCAAAGTTTAAATAAAAATATGTATTTCTTTAATTAATAAAAAAACTTTCTTAGTACCAGATCCTTTAAAGTCTCAGTAAACGGATGTCTCTCATCATCCCATACCCAACAGGACGGTGTTCCCCAAGGCTCAATTTTAAGCACCACACTGTTCATTCTTGCCATTAATCATTTAAGCTACAATCTCCCCACCCCAGTAAAATCTACTATATACGCTGACGATCTCATAGTTTACTGTCATGGCGTCTGGACTCCTACCACTTGTAAGTTACTTCAATCCGCGGTAAATATATTACAAAATAGAATAACTGCTCTTGGACTTTCCTTGTCTTCCACAAAATCCAAGCTCATCAAATTTAGCAGAAATACTCCTTCTCCTGTCCCTGAAATCCTATTACACAGCAATTATCTCCCAGTTGTCGATCACTGTAAAATTTTAGGATTGACATTTGACTCTCGACTTTCTTGGAAAAACCACATCCAGGAAACCAAAAGTGACTGCCTTAAACGCCTGAATATAATCAAAACACTCTCACACTATCAATGGGGTGCTGATGAGACCACACTTTTGAAAGTATACCGAGCGCTAATCCGATCCAAACTCGATTATGGCAGCTTCGTTTATATGTCAGCAGCCAAAACTTTCCTGAAAAGCCTCAACACTGTTCACAATACTGCTATCCGACTCTGTTTAGGAGCCTTCCGCTCCAGCCCAGCTGAGAGCCTTTACCTAGAAGCCAATGAACCTCCACTCTGGCTAAGGCGTCAATATCTCCTCCTCTCATATGCAGTCTCGACCTCATCCAACCCATTCAATCCAGCTTACTCCCTAACAGCACCATGCAATCTGAGTAGTCTACCCCCCACCCCACGCATTCATACTATTCCCTTCCTTCTCCAGTCATTAATACCGCATATTCAATTATCCCACACTATCCCTGTTCCCCTGCCACATACCCCTCCTTGGTCCAAAACTCTTCCAAAATCTAACCTATCACTCACCAAATTCAACAAAGAAGAAACCAACCATGCTCTAATAAAAAACCATTTCTTGGAAATACTTAATAGAGAACAATACGACCAAGTCTTCTTCACCGATGCATCCAAGAGCGAAACTGGAGTCGGTTGTGCTGTTTCTACTACACAAGCAGTTGTTGAAACTTACCGAATTTCAACCACATGTAGCATTCACACTGGTGAACTGTATGCTATTCTACAAGCCTTCGAACTCTGCAAAGTACCCCACCAACATATAGCCATTTGCACAGACTCCCTCTCATCCATTCAGTCTATCAATAATTTATTCACCACTCATCCTCTTGTTCAACGCATTCACGACACATACCAAAGCTTGATTCTTCACAATGTTACCATCAATATCATATGGATCCCTTCACATATAGGCATAACTGGAAATGAAATAGCTGATCGTTATGCTAAAGAAGCCGCTTCATCCAACACCAACATAATTAATTTGCAAATCTCCAGTGACTTGAAAATTTGCATGAAAAAACTCACTCGTCTGCATTGGCAGAATCATTGGAACCACTCAGTCACATTCCTACATGAAATTCAACCCACTGTTGACAAATTCAATATTCCCGATTTACGAAGAAACGAGAAGGTCGTTGCCAGAAGATTACGTATCGGTCACACACGTCTCTCGCACGGCCACTTGATGAGCTCTTCCCCTCAACAAAACTGCCAACAATGCCATTCCCCATTGAAAGTTGAACACATACTAGTGAACTGCCAATATATGCAAAACGTCGCAAACAGCTGGGAATTAAAACATCCATTCAAGAAATATTAAACTGCCCAAACCAAATAACGACAGTCATCCAATTCCTGAAAGAAGAACATCTATTCAACAAAATTTAATTATATTTTATTTATCCATTTCATGTATATAAACGAATGTACCATATTGTATGTATTGTACCTAGTGCTAATGGCCAGAGCTGTCACAAAGCACTTGAGGCTGAATAAAAAAAAAAAAAAAAATATACTCGTGGTTGTAGAAAAAATATTGTGTACAACTATTTCCACTACTAGCTGTGAAGTTGACAATTATTGCTTCTTCCAGCCAACTGAGAAGTTGAATTTCTCTATTAGTGGTTAATAATTTTCTATTATTAACCTAGGTCAATAATGGACAAATTCAAATATTTAACATATTTGCTGCTTGAAATTACCTATCAAGATAAAATTATTTGGTTAAAAATGCCATGAGTTTAAAATTCGCGCTCAACCAAAAATGACTGATGACATAACGAGTATACGCTTATAATATATCGAAAACTGGTAGTGTACTTGTCAGTCAGACGACGGAGTAATCGCCTCTTGTGTTTCTAATAGTGATATTTATAATAATTAATAGTTTTTGGTTGAAGTTTTGTATATGAATGTTGAAATGAAATAACTTTTGAAAAATGGGTTGGTATACTTTTTTTGTACATACGGTCGTAGAAAAAATAATGTTCCTAACTCATGCGTAAAGTGTCTTTCCCGTCCTTGGGTCAACTGCAGTCGCGTGCGGGAAAGTATCACTTTCCGCACTTGTTAGGAAAATAACTATTTTATCATAATAATATTTCGTTTTTACAATTCAATTTATAGATACGATTGGAATATCTAATTTAAAATAGAGAAAAAATCACTTCCTGTTCAACCGTTTTATCGATAAATTAAAGAGCCATTAAACTGTCATCGAGATAAACAAATTTTCTAGTGGTATAAAGAGCAGCAAAGAAAAACAACATTTAATCACCTACAGTTTGTCCTCAGCTAACATGTTCACTAAACCAATTGCCATCATTTTGGTTCTTCAACTAACTAGGGTCCTATCGGCACCATCAGCAGGGGAGACGACAAATGTTGAAGATTTATCGAAATTTCCGGTAAGTACATGTTTTAGATTGTTATAAATATTACAATTATAAACATTATTCAGAAAATTTGGATAAATGTTTTTCCGTTTTTTCTCACTTTATATGAAATGTTCCGACTCCGTTATGTTATTCATCTTTAACCAAGTATACTTGGAGTTGAAGAAATCGAATAAACCATCACTTCGGTTTGAGCAATGTTAACAATGAAAACTGAAAAGAATGTGTGCCCACCTTCCATGTTTTCTCTCATAGGCACACCCTAAAATTTTGTTTAAGGGGAATAAGTTATTTGTGAATATTTCTATCTACCATAGACGGATTTTTGTGCGGGATAAATTGATTTGTAAACATTTCTGTATCAAGAGGGTACCTGGAGCGTGCAAAAAATTTATAGAATAGATTCATTTATTTGTATTTTCACTTGTGTGGGCAGGCCTCATGGGTGGCTATTTTTTTGGCGTTATAATGAAGGACATGTTTTTCAGGACACAACCAAAAACTATGATCTAGGAGCACTTACAACCTCTACTAACCAAAATCAGATTTTAAGGAACCGAATCTGCTCCGAACCCTGCACAATAGAGAAACTCCTAGGAAACTTTTGTAAAATATTGGGACTCACCACTGGATTTTGCAGCACTCGACCGAATCTGGTAAGTAAGCATACTGAAATTATTTTGAATGTGCCAGTAAATATAGAATTTAATCTCGCACTGAATTTCGATCAAAATTCTTACTTTTATAGGTTTAGGAACAATAATTACTGATTATAAAATCATAAAATGCTGACAGATTCTAGTGGAGCTTCAGGCGCCATTTTGTAAAAACGTTTTTGACCAATATCTTTTCACTTTATGGCAAAAGTCATTCAGACCATTATTATGGAGAATAAAACTTCGCACCTCTTTATTTCCGTCAACTTTTTCTGTGAAACTCACCGTTTACGATTCATGTCCCATTTAACCAGTTCTTCTATCTCTTGAAATTTATTTTTGTGTTTGTTTGAGAAAGTAACTGGATGGTATAGATTCACAATTAGTCAAGTTAGATAGCGCTGCTATCAGGTTCCTACTGAATTTCTCATAAGCAGTTGGTCCGATTTTGATGAAATTTTGTGTGTGTGTTTGAATGAGTTACCGGATAGTATAGATTCACAATTGTTTCCGTAAGTGGCGCTGTAATCAAGTTAATGCTGAACTTCTTATGTATATTTGGTTTGATTTAGATGACATTTTGCATGGAAGTATTCAAAGGAAGTATATCTTTTGGGGGACGTATTACTTCTTTAAAAAAATGAACGATACTATCTTATTTTCTCACCCAAAATATGTAACAATGTGACATTTTTCAATAAAAATTGAAATTTGTCAATATTTCCATATGATAAGACAAGGCGTTACCACAGGACGTCTGTCGGGTACCATAAATTATAGATATATTTTTCAACAATTTCACAATATCTAAACTGTTTTAAAGTATTGTTTTTTGAAACTATTGCATAACAATTGTCATATTTGAGTTGAGCGCCTTATCAATAGTTGTCAATATCACTAAGAATAAACATCTACTTCTTACTATAGGTATGCCCCGACTGACGAGGAATTACACTTTTAAGTTAAACGTGGTGGGTATATCTGCAAGATATAACCAACCATTCTGGTTTGTAATTAGAATTACTTGCAGTTCGGTTTCGACATATTTGCGCCTCATCATCCGGACTGGAGATAACGCTGAATTCATATCAATACATATACCACAGTGAAAGAAATGCTAATGATACGACAATATTTCCTAATGTGTGAACCTAGGTTACCTAACAATGAGATTTTAGTGTGTAATTTTATAGCCTATAAGTGTCAAGTGGAAATAATTATGCTTGAAATTTTTTTTAAAAACGGCTGGCAAAATTCAAATATTTTCTCATTACATTATTTAGTATAACTTAATAACTTTTATAGTTTGAAGTGAGAATATTGATCGTAGAATAGCATTAGACAGTGTTGAAAAAGTGCAACTTTTTAAAACTAAACTTTCCCACTGTTCCATTCAGTTGTAATTTGACATGACACAAATTCTTTTCAGACCTGGCCTACTTTTCCTCCAACGACGACACCACAGTGGGTAAGTAACTTAAATGATATCATACACTCATTGGCTCTACCAAACTTCTTGAACACGGATTGAAATAATTCATTGCTTTCCAATGTTAGGTTGATTAGTTCGGCATCACGTCAGAGGCTACGATATTGGGGCACCTCAACCTCAATGGTTTTTGTGCTCTTCGTTGTATCATTTTTGTGAAGAGATCAGTAGTTCTCATAAGACTCAACAGTCTTTTCACTAGGTTTTTCTAGTAGGTCTAATTCTATAAGTCTATTTGTCCGATAAGACAGTACTTCGCATCCGAAAAAAATGTGTAAGGCGGTTTCTTCATCTTTCAAGCACAGCCGACATATTGGTTAATCACTTCAGTGTACCACATCAACGTTTCTTCCTGATTGCAGGCTTCCAGCCTATACTGTAGCCAGCCTGTATCTCATACTGGCATCAATGTTGAAATCGTTAGTGTAAAAACGACCATCTGGGCTTGTCAGCTGAACGTCACAAGACATGGTGACATAAAGTGGGAAGCACGATATCGTCCTATCTCATGCTGTGCAACGCAAGTGATATTTGGGCTGTAAAAGGAGGTTTTATAGTTGGTACAAATTTTTGAACCGAACTTCCCTTACGTTTCATCCAATTGTGATTTGACAATCTAGAATCATGTTTTCTCATTAGCACGTCACTAACACCCATGACACAATTACTTTTCAGACTCAGCCTACTTCTCCTCCAACAGTCCAGACGACACCAACAACAGTGAGGCCTACTTCCAGTACACCACAATTGCCAACTTGGGTGAGTAACTTAAATGATATAATACACTTTTTTGCTCTAGGCCAAACTCGTTAAACACGAATTGAAATAATTTATTGCTTTCCATTATTTAATTGATTCGTTCAGCATAATAGGACAAAAGATGGTATGGTGACACAAAATATTTTACCATTTGTACCAGTATTTTATTTGGATTTTTGGATAGTATTCGATAAAATGTTACCGTTATTATATTTGCCATACTTTCAGTAGGGGGAAAAGTGCTGCCATACTTGAAAAACTTATTTATTCGACACTATTTGAAAATACGACTATTAAAAACGTGAAATGATTTTTCACAGCATGGCATCATTGTATTATATTCTTTGGGTGCAATTCTGAGATGTTAAAACTTTGATTCTTGAATCCAACATGATACCATGTGACCATTACTATATTAGCCACACTCCTAGTAGGGAAAAAAGGTGGCGCCATGCTGTTGAAAATCGATGGAAATACGAATAAAATCTTGAAATTTCGAGAAAATATTGTACACATTCGCCACTTTCCACAGGTATAGCATTATCCGACTTGTATCTTTGATCATACGGAGAACTGTTGAAAAAGTTCCAGGATGGTACAAATCCTTCAACGAAAAACAAAAGAATCACTCCTTCGCGGCCATTTGAAACCGTTTAGGGAGCTTCTTCATATCCACTATTTCTTCTTATTAGAATTTCTCGAAGGTTTGGATATTCGGAAATGTATCTATTTTTCTTAATGAGAGTTGTGGAATTTTTCATGAAATATTCACACCACAAGCTTGATGGAGACTTCAATACAGCAGATTTTTCGTGAAAGTACACCAAAAGCTTACAGTAGCTGTCTTTGTTTGTCACCATTCCTTGAAGTATTGATACGTTGCTTAATATCTCTTCCTTATTTTTTTTGGCAGCAGCTACACACAAGAGTATCTGCCTTAGCGTGTAATGAAATGTATAAAATAGATTTTTTATTTGTATTTTCACTTGGGTCAGCAGGCCTTATGAGTGGCTTTTTTTGTGTTAAAATGGAGGACATGTTTTTCAGGGAACCAACACAACCCCAACTAACCAAAATCAGAATATAAGTAGCAGAATCTGCTCCGAACCCTGTACAAGAGAGAAACTCCTAGAAAACTTGTGTAAAATATTGGGGCTCACCACTGGATTTTGCAGCACTCCAAAGTATCAGGTAAGAAAGCATACTGACAATTTAAAATTATTGATAATTGGCCAGTGATTATAGAATACCTCGCACACAATTCCGATCTAATTTTTTACTTTTATAGGGTTTAGGAACAATTAGGTACTGATTGTACATTCAGAAAACCCTGACAGATTCCAGATTTCGAAAAATATTTTTTGACCGATATCTCGAGAACTTTGCACTTCATGGCAAAAGTCATCCAGACGAATATTGTGAAAATAAAATTTCGCATCTTTGTATTTAAGTCAACTTTTTCTGTAAAAGTCATCGTTTACGATTTATGGCCCATTTAATACACCAGTTCTTCTATCTCGGCCGTTGACTCTTGAAATTTATTTTTCTGTATTGTTTTCTAATGCTTATAGTTTTTGAGCTATAGGACTTTCAATGCTGGACTACCGTGCGTAAGATAATTTCCAGATATGCATATAGTATAATCTGTATAATGGTACAAATTCATCGAATGAATAAAAAATACCCAGATTGTTGATGTACCCACCAATTGATATGTTTGTCAAAGGAAACACCTAGTATATAGTTATTTATGTAACAAGTGTGTAAAGTAGCTTTTATACGGATGCGACAATCACATGAGTGGAAAAAGGCCATCACACACAAATTACATACGATAGTTTTTCTACTAGCGAAAATATATAACCTAACCTAACTAACTACCCTAAGTTAATATTCCCATACCATCCGTGGTGCACCTTTTCTTGTGAGTTAGTCACCTTGAAAGACCCCTGGGTGTGAAATGTCTACCTTTATCCTATCCAAAAATCAATAAATTCAATACTAGAGTTACTGGATAAATGGACAATAGTCCCTCGGCCACAAAAAAAAAA
>CAJUYI010000035.1:208317-221260 GCA_910591695.1 Galerucella pusilla
AGTAACTTTAATGATATAGTACACTTTTTGGCTCTAGACCAAACTTCTTAAGCACGAATTGGAACAATTTATTGCTTTTCAATGTTTGATCGATAAGTTTGGCATAATAGGACGGAAGATGGTATGGTGACATAAAATATTTGGTCAGTTTTACCAGTGTACCATTTGCATTTTTGGATAGTATTCAATAAAATGTTACTATTATTATATTTGCCATAATTCAGCAGGGGGGAAACATTGCTGCCATAATCAGAAAACTCATTTATTCAAAAACGTGGCATGGTATCATTGTATTCTGTTCGTTTGGATGCAATTCTAAGATGTCAAAAAAAGCACTTTGATTCTTGGAAATGACATGATACCATGTGACCATTACTATATCAGCCAAACTTCTAGTAGGGGAAAAAGGTGGCTCCAGGCTGTTGAAAATCGATGGAAATACGAATAAAATCTTAGAATATTGTACACATTCTCACTCTCCACAGGTAGAGCAGTATCATACTTGTATCTTTGATTATACAGAGAACTGTTAAAAAAGTTCCAGGATGGTACAAATCCTCCAACGAAAAACAAAAGAATCACTCCTCCGCGGCCATTTGAAATCGCTTAAGAGGCTTAAAATACTAATTTATCTATTACATTTTTTTGAGTTGATATCCGCTTGGATATTTGGAAATGTATATATTTTTCTTAATGAAAATTGTGGACTTTTTCATGAAATATTCACACCATAAGCTTGATGGAGACTGTAATACAGCAGATTTTTCGTGAAAAAACGCCAAAAGCTTGCAGTACCTGTGTTTGTTTGGCACCCCATTCCTTGAAGTGTTGATACGTTGCTTAATACCTCTTCCTTAATTTTTTGGCAGCAGCTAGAGACAAAAGAGTACAAGCTACAGACAAGAGAGTACCGTGCAATGAAATGTATAAAATAGAGTAATTCATTTGTATTTCCACTTCGGTCGGCAGGCCTCATGAATGGCTATTTTTTGTGTTAAAATGGAGGACATGTTTTTCAGGAAACTACCACAACCCCAAATAACCAAAATCAGAATATAAGGCAACTAATCTGCTCTGAACCCTGTACAAGAGAGAAACTCCTAGAAAACTTGTGTAAAATATTGGGGCTCACCACTGGATTTTGCAGCACTCCAAAATATCAGGTAAGAAAGCATAATGACAATTTAAAATTATTGATAATTGGCCAGTGATTATAGAATACCTCCCACAAAATTTCGATCCAATTTCTTACTTTTATAGGGTTTAGGAACAGTTACTGATTATAAATTCATAAAACCCTGACAGATTCCAGATTTCGAAAGTCGCCGTATACGATTTATGGCCCATATAATCCACCAGTTTTCTATCTCAGCCGTTGACTCTTAAAATTTATTTTCCTTTTTTTTTCAAATGCTCATACTTTTTGAGCTATAGGACTTTCAATGCTGGACTACTGGGCGTAAGAAAATTTCAGGTATGCATATAGTGTAATGGTACAAATTCAACGAATAAATAAAAAAATTGTTGATGTAGATACCCATCAATTAATCTGTTTGTCAAAGGTAACACCTAAATTTATGTATTAAGTGTGTAGAGTAGCGAATGCGACAATCACATAAGTCGAAGCCTTCACACACGAATTAAATACAATAGTTTTTCTACTAGCGAAAATACATAACCTAACCTTACTACATACACATTGGAATTTTCCTTCATGCACTCGAAAGTATGTCTGAAGTATGTACTTTACATATAGCCTAGTCAAAGTACACAAAATATCCGTAAAATGCCGCAAAAAATACAGAAAAAACTTGAAAATTTAAAATTGAGTATTTAAAAGGGTTCTGATTAACATGAGAAAAACTTTACGATACTAGGCATGTAATTTTCCGGAAAATCGTTAAGTAAATTTTTATTTTTTTGTTTATTCACTCTAATTGCTTAAATAATGAAATTACAGGAAAATGTTCGTTTCAAAAATTGTAGCTAATACATTTATCTACAAAATTTGTGTGAACATTTTTTTGTATCTGCATTATTTTTCAAAATATACGAAATTTCCACGTTTTTAATCTTACAATAGTGAGTGAACAATGACATTTAGAAAAAAAATTCATATGAAATGTGTTCCAAAATGGGGTATCTACAAATACATTGAAAACATTTTTTTTAATGTATTATCATCGATTTTCCACGTAAACTTCTACTCAAAAGTCCATTACCAATTTCCTATAATTAACATTAATGAATTAAAAATTGAATTATATAACTTTTTCTTGTATCTGCATTTTCCACAAAGATACATACGATTTTCCACGTGAACCTTCATTGAACCTTCACTTTTTTGACCCCACCTATTTTCATCGTTGTTTCAATAACAGACTCTATTTTTAATGTAATTTGTTGAAATTTTTGTTGTTGATATTCTATTATTATTGTTGTTATTACGCTGAGGCGCGTTTAAGCCCAAGCCGCTCCCTCACCTGCTTTTTCACCTTTATTTGTGCTCCCTTCTGTTCCTTACCTGATCCATAGGTTTGTTGTTTCGTATCGCGATCACTTTTGAATAGGTTCATTATGAAGTTCACAAATTTTCAGATAATATCATCAACACTATAAAGTGTTATAGAAGTTTTGCTGAAAGTCGTCTGATTTAAGTATTTATTGTAAATAATTGTCTATTATTTGAAAAATTTGATATTTATGAAAAAAACTGTAGTAGACACTTTAAAGTGTTCAGTGGTGAAGTTTCATTGAATTATATTAATTCCGAAAAAAGATATAATTGAATGAAGTCTTAAAAAAACAAGTAAAATTAAGCATGCAAAAAACCGGATGTTTAAGAAGCATTTGTTTAAAATTTGAAATATTGATGGCTTTGCTTTTATAATGATAATGTTTTATGCTTATTTGCAATACTAAATCTAGAAGGAATTATCGCTGGTATCGGTATTAATTAAAAAGGAATTAAAATTTTTTTTTTCAAAATTGAAAGTATTTCCATCTGAAAGCTGAGATCTTCCTCTACATTTTACACATTTTATATGTTTATTTATTTTTTCAGAATGATATAAGCCCAAAATTATTAACTTTGAAAAAACAAAAGAAATCTACTCAACGATTTTCTGGAAAATTGCATGCCTAGCATCGTAAGGTTTTTCACATGTTGAATACAACCCTTTTAAATAAATAATTTCTAAAGTTTTTTGTATTTTATGTGTGGTTTTATGTGTACTTTGACTAGGATAATACGGTAGTAGAAAAATACTATTATAACGCCTAACAAAATCTTTGAAAATTAAACAACAGTGAAGCAACAAATACTTCCCTGGCTATCTGCCAGGAAGTACATTGAATTACGCCTGAAGCTTAACCGGAATCTGCCAGCATTTTATAATTTTTTGCTCAGAAAGTGCCTTTGCAATCGGGTATTGAACTTCTGCTAAACAGTTGTAAATTTTTTGTGTATTTAGGAGAAAGCCACTGATGGTTTATTAACGATAGTGGAATTGATTGGCAACAGTTATTTTCCGCAAAGTATAACATTACATCTAATTTCATAGATCACATATGCATCTCTAGTATGGTGGCCACAGATCAGACAATCCTATGCTATGCTAAAACTGAGCAAGGTCCAAAGACTTGGATGCATTGGCATTACAGGAGCAATGAGGACTACTCCTACAGCGGCGCTGGAGACAATGCTAGACTTTTCCTCCGCTACATTGTGTCATAATGTGCGAAGCAAGGGCAGCACTAACCCGACTGGAAAAAGCATCAGACCTTGACGTGGCACATGTGAGAGGACACACAGAGATAAGGCATGTGGATAACGACTTCTTCAAAATGCAAACAGACCACATGACCACCAGATATATCTTTCGCAAAAACTTCGAGATTGTCATCAAAGATCGAAAGGAGCTTGAGAAAGAGAACGCACCACCTCTTAGCAGAGGTAATAAACTGATATAGTATACAGACGGATCAAAAAATGAGCTCGGCACCGAAACGGGCATATACAGCAAATCGAGCAAATATTAAGGTATCGTCTCGCTAGGAGAATACACCTCGGTATTTCAAGCAGAGGTCTATGCAATACTTGCATGTGCAAGGGCAAATAATATGAGAGCCTACAAGAACAGGCAGATCAGGATCTACAGTGACAGTCAAGCTGCGCTTAAAGCACTTCAGAGCTATAGGGTGACATCTCGGCTAGTAAGGGAATGCGGCGAAGAACTAAGAAGACTGGCGACTCGGAACAGTGTAACACTGGAGTGGGTACCAGGTCACAAAGGTATACGCCCAGGGAAGAAATTCATGAAAAAGCCATCAGAAAAAGTAGCGAAAGAACTGCTCTCAATGAGCAGGAACAAACTACGCACCATAACGAGAATACTTACGTGACACTTTCCCACAAAAAGGCACCTGAATAAAATAGAGCTGTATAACGGAGACCTTACATGCAGAAGATGCAAAAAGGATACCACTTTTTCAAACCAATTATTTTATCCTTGGGGTTCTCTAAAAGCTGTTTTGAAGTATTGTTTTTAAATCTTTTGCATAAGAATTAAGTTAAGGGCCTTATCAATACTTGTCAAGATCACTAATAAGAAACATCTACTTCTTGTATTATATGCCCCGGCAGACAATGAATTACACTTTCAAGTTAAATGTGGTGGGTATATCTGCATCGGTTTCGACGTATTTGCGGCTCATCAGTACGAGGTTGAAATCATCCGTTCACAAGCAGTAAGAACATAATTCCGGACTGGAAATAATTATGCTTGAAAATATTTTTTTAAATGGCTGGCAAAATCCAAATATTTTCTTCCGGTGATGTTTGTGAAAAAGAGACAGTTACTTTAACTTAATAATTTCTATAGTTGGAAGTGAGAATATTCATCGTAAAATGGTATTAAACAGTGTTGAAAAAGTACAACTTTTCAAAATAAGCTTTCCCACTGTTCCATTCAGTTGTAATTTGACAATCTAGAATTATATTTTTTTACTAGTACGTCACTTACATGGCACTAATTCTTTTCAGCCCTGGCCTACTTTTCCTCCAACAACGACACCACAGTGGGTAAGTAACTTAAATATAAATAAATAATAATTCCAATTCAGTCACTTCAGAGGCTACGATATTGGGGCACCTCAACCTTAATGGTTTTTGTGCACTTCGTTGTATCATTTATGTGAATTTATGTGATCAGTAGTCCTCATAAGACTCAACAGTCTTTTCACTAGGTTTTTCTAGTAGGTCTAATTCTATGAGTTTATTTTTCCGATAAGACAGTACTTCGCATCCAAAAAAAATGTGTAAGGTTTCCTCCTTCTTCAAGCACAGCCGACATATTGGTTAATCATTTCAGTGTACCAAATCAACGTTTCTTCCTGATAGCATGCTTCCAGCCTATACTGCAGCCAGCCTGTATCTCATACCGGCATCAATGTTAAAATCGTTAGTGTAAAAACGACCACCTAGACTTGCCAGCTGAACGTCACCAGAAATGGTGACATAAGGTGGGAAGCACAATACCGCCCTGTCTCGTGCTGTGCAACGCAAGTGATATTTGGGCTGTTAGGGGAGGTTTTATAGTTTTTATAGTTGGTATAAATTGAACCGAACTTCCAGCTTCCAGCCTATTCCAGTTCAGCTGGATCTGGTATGGTTACTTGTCGTTAACTGTAGCCAGCCTGTATCTCATACTGGAAGTTGAAATCGTTAGTCTGGAAACGACCATCTGGACATACCAGCTAAACGTCACTAGACATAGTGACATAAGGTGGGAAGCACAATATCGCCCTGTCTCGTGCTGTGCAACGCAGGTGATATTTGGGCTGTTAAGGGAGGCTTTATAGTTTTTGTAGTTGGTACAAGTTTTTGAACTAAACATCCCTACTGTTCGATTCAATTGTAGATCGAAAATCTAGAATTATATTTTTTTATTAGCACGTCTCTTACACCCCTGGCACAATTACTTTTCAGACCGAGCCTACTTCTCCTCCAACAGTCCAGACGACACCAACAACAGTGAGGCCTACTTCCAGTACACCACAATGGCCAACTTGGGTGAGTAACTTTAATGATATAGTACACTTTTTGGTTCTAGACCAAACTTCTTAAGCACGAATTGGAACAATTTATTGTTTTTCAATGTTTGATCGATTAGTTTGGCATAATAGGACGGAAGATGGTATGGTGACATAAAATATTTGGTCAGTTGTACCAGTGTACCATTTGCATTTTTGGATAGTATTCAATAAAATGTTACCGTTATTATATTTGCCATATATCAGTAGGGGGAAAAAGTGCTGCTATAATCAGAAAACTTATTTATTCAAAAACGTGGCATGGCATCATTGTATTTTGTTCGTTTGAATGCAATTCTAAGATGTCAAAAAAGCACTTTGATTCTTGAAAATGACATGATACCATGTGACCATTATTATATTAGCCAAACTCCTAGAAGGGGGAAAAGGTGGCGCTGGGCTGTTGAAAATCGATGGAAATACGAATAAAATCTCAGAATATTGTACACATTCGCCACTCTCCACAGGTAGAGCATTATCAGACTTGTATCTTTGATCATACAGAGATCTGTTAAAAAAGTTCCAGGATGGTACAAATCCTTCAACGAAAAACAAAAGAATCACTCCTTCGCGGCCATTTGAAATCGCTTAAGAGGCTTAAAATACTAATTTATCTACTGCATTTTTTTGGGTTAATATCCGCTTGGATATTTGGGAATGTATATATTTTTATTTAATACAGCATATTTTTCGTGAAAAAACGCCAAAAGCTTGCAGTACCTGTGTTTGTTTGGCACCCCATTCCTTGAAGTATTGATACGTTGCTTAATACCTCTTCCTAAAATTTTTGGTAGCAGCTACAGACAAGAGAGTACCGTGCAATGAAATGTATAAAATAGATTAATTTATTTGTATTTTCACTTCGGTCAGCAGGCCTCATGAATGGCTATTTTTTGTGTTAAAATGGAGGACATGTTTTTCAGGAAACTACCACAACCCCAACTAACCAAAATCAGAATATAAGGTACCTAATCTGCCCCGAACCCTGTACAAAAGAGAAATTCCTAGGAAACTTGTGTAAAATATTGGGACTCACCACTGGATTTTGCAGCACTCCAACATATCAGGTGAGAAAGCATATTGACAATTCAAAATTATTGATAATTGGCCAGTGATTACAGAATACCTTGCACAAAATTTCGATCCAATTTTTTACTTTTATAGGGTTTAGGATTAATTACTGATTATAAATTCAGAAAACCCTGACAGATTCCAGATTTCGAAAGTCGCCGTTTACGATTTATGGCCCATTTCATTCACCAGTTTTTCTATCTTGGCCGTTGACTCTTAAAATTTATTTTTCTATATTTTTTTCTAATGCTTATACTTTTTGAGCTAAAGGATTTTCAATGATGGACTACCGGGCGTAAGGTTAAAAATTTCCATATTTGGTTTAACTTAATAACTTTGAAGTTAGAATATTCATCGTGAAATAGTATTGTACAGTGTTGAAAAAGTACAACTTTTCAAACTAAGCTTTCCCACTGTTCCATACAGTGGGCTCATTTTCATATTTTTATTTTATTTCATTATTCGGAAGAGCACATAATTTTGAGGCTCTGTGCAAAAAATTAGACGTCAGCGAGACTCCTAAGTCGCATGAAAAAAATTATAAACATTAAACAGCGCTCCTTTCCGAATTTCAGGCGTGACGTCATCCCATATGAAATCTCTCGTTGAGAGAGTGGATACCGCGCCGATCGGTTCTCGGTTAGATGACTACTTAGCTAGTAACAGTATTTTGCTAGCTTATATTCTTATTATTTTTTATAGGTTCAAGCAAACTCTAAACAGTGTTAGGTTTGTGAAATGAGAACGTTTAGAAATAATTTATACTATTCGACACAATGGACCAGAACCAGAGTAAAAAAAGCTATAAATATTGTGCGGTTCCAGAATGTAAAAGTACTACGATTAAAACATCTAACAAAACATTTATTTTTATTAATAAGGATGCAAAAAACGGAAGCAATGACAGAAAAGCATGAAAGGACTCAAAGCAATCACTGATAAGTCAACATACTTTGTTTGTGTATTTTTAGGATTTTATTTTTCTTCAATCAGAATCGTTATAAATTACCTTATAAAATACGTTGTGAATCCATATTAAGAGGGTTATTGAAAACCACACGCTTGTATTAGTCTAAATTTTTTTAAATACGTAGATAATATTGTTCTTATGGTTTGTGGTGTTATTAATGTTCAAAATTATTTAATAAAATAATGGGTCAGTTCTTCACAAATTAAATTTTATTAAATAGGTACTGCTTTTTTTCCAAAAATAGGTAATCTTCTTCAGTAAATCATCAACAAAACTGGCATATATTATGCTTGAAAAAAATTATTTTATTTGATTCAAAGTCCGGATCAGCTCTAACAAATATCGCTTTTTTTACCAGTGAGGTGCATGTGCATTTGAATCTTTTGTAAACATTTTGAACTAATATTACCTGCTTCATCAAATTAAGTTTTTCTTGTTCTTTTCAACTTTGGTGATTTAATTTCCACTTCACATTTATCATAAATAGCATGTGGAGAAGCTCCTTTAATTGGGCAGTCTGCAGTTAATAAAATTGTTACTGAGTAACCTATAGCGTTATCTTCGTAACTTTGTCCACCAGACCAGGAATAAAATAAAACATCTGGAATAACCCTGTATATCATTTGAGAGAGCATGTATTCATGGAAATATTGACATTTTTAATAATTCTTGCCAGAAAACTGCCAAAAACGATGAAATTATAATTTAATAAACTCGTGTTTTTTATTAAAAAGCTCCATAATCATTAGCAAGTCCACTTCTCGAAGATTTAATGAGTCTGATTTTTTAAAATTAGTCCACATATTTTATTTTATTCACACAAAATTTTGCGAGTAATTCAAAATAAATAAATTCTACACGTTACAGTCAGAAGCGTAATGTTTGTGCACATTAACTTTCATATGCGGTGACACAGTCATTGTCTTCGCCTCGCTACGGTATGCTTGTTTAATTGGTTATATTAGGAGAACGACATATTCCATTGACATGAGATTTTCAGAATCAAATTTTTATCCTTAGTACTTTGTTTTACGACAGTTATAAATGATTTAAAAATTTTAGTAAACGAGTCCGTTGTTTTTTGACACCCATGGCACAAATTATTTTCAGAACTGGCCTACTTTTCCTCCAACGACGACACCACAGTGGGTAAGTAACTTAAATGATATAATACACTCATTGGCTCTACCAAACTTCTCAAATACGGTTTGGAATATAATTGATTGCTTTTCAATATCTTTTTTTATTAGCAGGTCACTAACACCCATGACACAATTACTTTGCAGACTCAGCCTACTTCTCCTCCAACAGTCCAGACGACACCAACAACAGTGAGGCCTACTTTCAGTACACCACAATGGCCAACTTGGGTGAGTAACTGAAATGATATAATACACTTTTTGGCTCTAGGCCAAACTCGTTAAACACGAATGGAAATAATTTATTGCATTCCAATATTTGATTGATTAGTTCAGCATAATAGGACGGAAGATGGTATGGTGACACAAAATATTTGGTCAGTTGTACCAGTATTACATTTGGATTTTTTGATAGTATTCAGTAGAGGGAAAAACTTACTCATTCGACAGGTTTTGAAAATACGACTGTCAAAAACGTGAGACGATTTTTCACAGCATGGCGTCATTGTATACTGTTCGATTGGATGCAATTCTAAGATGTCAAAAAAGCACTTTGATTCTTGAAAATGACATGATACCATGTGACCATTATTATATCAGCAAAACTTCTAGTAGGGGAAAAAGGTGGCGCCATGCTGTTGAAAATCGATGAAAATACGAATAAAATTTAGAATTTCGAGAAAAAATTGTACACATTCGCCACTTTCCACAGTCATAGCATTATCCGACTTGTATTTTTGATCATACAGAGAACTGTTAAAAAAAGCTCCAGGATGGTACAAATCATTCAACGAAAAACTTACTTTTTCGTGGCCATTTGGAACCGCTAAGGAAGCTTCAAATACTAATTTATTCATTAGATTTTTTCGGTTCATATCCATTTCTTCTTATCAGAAATTCTCGAAGTGTTGGATATTTGCAAATGTATATATTTTTCTTAATGAAAATTGTGGACTTTTTCATGAAATATTCACACCACAAGCTTGATGGAGAATTTAATATAGCAGATTTTCTGTGCAAGTACGCCAAAAGCTTGCTTTAGCTGTCTTTGTTTGGCACCATTCCTGGAAGTATTGATACGTTGCTTAATACCTATTCCCTAATTTTTTGGCAGCAGCTTCAGAGTACCATTAGCGTGCAATGAAATGTATAAAATATATTAATTTATTTGTATTATGACTTGGGTCGGCAGACCTCATGGGTGGCTATTTTTTTGTGTATAAATGGAGGACATATTTTTCAGGAAATTCCCACAACCCCAACCAACCAAAATCAGAATATAAGGAACCTAATCTGCTCCGAACCCTGTACAAAAGAGAAATTCCTAGGAAACTTGTGTAAAATATTGGGACTCACCACTGGATTTTGCGGCACTCCAAGGTATCAGGTAAGAAAACATACTGACAATTTAAAATTATTGATAATTGGCCAGGGATTATAGAATTTCGATCCATTTTTTTCTTTTATAGGGTTTGGGAACAATTACTGATTATAAATTTACAAAATCTTGAATCTTGTAGGCCCACTTCATATTTTGAATGAGCTATACATATGCTCCTTAGAACAAACTTTCACAGACCTATTGAAAACTTGGGAGAATTATAAGATACCCATTGATAATTCCATTTTAACCATGTTATTATATATAGTGAAATTGATTGGTAACAGTTATTTTCATTCCGCAAAGTACCTATTACATTACATCTAATTTCATAGATACCACTCTTTTCAAACCAATTATTTCATCCTTGGGGTTCTGTAAAAGCTGTTTCGAAGTATTGTTTTTTAAATCTTTTGCATAACAATTGTCATATTCAAGTAAAGCGCCTTATCAATACTTGTCAAGATCACTAAGAAGAAACATCTACTTCTTGTATTATATGCCCCGGCAGACAATGAATTACACTTTCAAGTTAAATGTGGTGGGTATATCTGCATCGGTTTCGACGTATTTACGCCTCATCAGTACGAGGTTGAGTTGAAGTATTTTCTACTTACATTAAGTTTAACTTGATAACTTTTATAGTTTGAAGTGAGAATATTGATCGTAGAACAGCAATAAACAGTGTTGAAAAAGTGCAACTTTTTAAAACTAAACTTTCCCACTGTTCCATTCAGTTGTAATTTGACATGACACAAATTCTTTTCAGACCTGGCCTACTTTTCCTCCAACGACGACACCACAGTGGGTAAGTAACTTAAATGATATCATACACTCATTGACTCTACCAAACTTTTTGAACACGTATTGAAATAGTTCATTGCTTTCCAATGTTAGGTTGATTAGTTCGGCATCACGTCAGAGGCTACGATATTGATGCACCTCAAGCTCAATGGTTTTTGTGTCCTTCGTTGTATCATTTATGTGAAGAGACCAGTAGTCCTTATAAGACTTAACAGTCTTTTCACTATGTTTTTCTAGTAGGTCTAATTCTATGAGTCTATATTTTCGATAAGACAGTACTTCGCATCCGAAAAAAATGTATGAGGCGGTTTTCTCCTTTTTCAAGCACAGTTGACATATATTTATTGGTTTTTCCATATTACAATAATTTTCATTTTGTTATGATTTTTAAAATTTTTATTGACAAATAATTTGTATTATGGTCGTACCCTGAAAAAAAGTTTTATTAAATATTTTATTGGAAAATCAACATAAGGATGTATGTACAAACCTACTAAAAGTATACCTTTTTTTATTCAATAAAATACATAAAATTCACAGGGAGGGCTAAATATAAATAAATCTATTTGAGTGTATATAAATAAATTTTGCGAAAAAACCAAATAAAGCATTGGTTCAAAATGAAAATATTCAATTAAGAAACTAAAAAGTTATTGACTTAAAGGTGGGATTTCGTGCCCTCTTGCTCATAGAAGAGAACGTACGCTTCCCCACTGATTAATGATTTCGACGATATTGATGACACCCTCGAATCATTATACTCGTGCCACTGGCCCGTGTAGGGATGTCGACAGTATGCCGTATAGTGTCCACTATAAGTGGTTCCGCTGTGATTTGATATGGCGTAGAGGTTATACCTAAAGGGTGCCATATTATCAGCCGCATAATGGCTCATATCAAGCCCTTCTATTGGAAAATCTACGGTAACATCAAGTTTTCCCCCAAATCTTTCCATCGGCGAAAAGCGCTTCAAGTGAATTACCAATATTTTCGGGAATTCGTGTATGGAGAACGATTTAGTGCATCGTCGACGTTCTTTACATTTCGAACATGTCGGTTTTTCATCACCGTCGAGTGATTCTTCACTCGTAAACGAATCCAAACATTGAGAAAGACGTAATTGACCTGTTCTTTGCGGTATGGGAAGAGATAGATCCCAAAAGGGATCGAAGGTAACCAAACAATGACCGCAATGTGTGCACTTGAGTGTTGATTTTAAATGACCGACGAAGTTGTCTACTATCTTGGAGTTGTCCATGCGCAGATATCTTATCCAAGACTCTTGCGCTTTTTCATTGTCACTGAGTTTTTCATCAATCTCTGATAATATAGGCTTCGGTTTTTCATGTACCCTGTTGACGTCTTCGTGGAGTCCTTCTAAGAGGTGACGAAGGAACTCCTGCGCATCTTGTTGAGCGTATCCCATGAGCCTCGGAGAGAATCGTTGAAATTGACTTTTTAATGACACAGTATTAACTACTCTGT
>CAJUYI010000035.1:226780-245281 GCA_910591695.1 Galerucella pusilla
TTTCCAATATTTGATTGATTGGTTTATCATAATAGGACGGAAGATGGTATGGTGACACAAAATAATTGGTCAGTTGTACCAGTATTACATTTGGATTTTTAAAAAGTATATAATGAAATGTTACCGTTATTATATTTGCAATACTTTTAGTAGGGGAAAAAATTGGCGCCATGCGGGTAAAAATAGTTGAAAATCTTAGAATTTTGAAAAAATATTGTACACATTCTCCACTTCCCACAGGGAGGTGATCATACAGAGAACTGTTAAAAAAATTTCATGATGGTACAAATCATTTAACGAAAAACAAAAGATTCACTCCTTTGCGGCCATTTGGAACCGTCAGAAAAGTATGACATGATGATTTTCTTTCCTAACTAGACGATAATAATTAGTTGTGCAAAAAAAATTGTCCCGGTACAAATGGTTGAATTGTTTTTTTTATTAATGTATTCGCTTAGGAAGCTCCAAATACTAATTCATTCAGGTACATCTTCGCTGACAAACACATTGGATTTTTTGGGTTTTGGGTTTCCTTCTTACCAGAAATGCTCAAGTTTTGGATATTTGGAAATATCTATGTTTTATCCACACCATAAGCTTGATGGAGACTTTTATACAGCAGATTTTTCATGAAAGTACGCCAGAAGCTTGCAGTAGCAGTCTTTGTTCGGCACCATTCCTTGAAGTATTGATACGTTGCTTCATACCTCTTCCTCGATTTGTCTGTCTGGCTGAATTATAATAACAAAAATTTAAGAATAAATTCTGTGGAGGAGAAAAAATCTTATATACTCCACGGGATGTAAGTACCTACATCCACCAGTCTCGAACTTTATTGCCGTTCTCGACTAGTAAATTAATATACAGGGTGTCTCGAAAACTATTTGAACTACAATATTGAAATTTGGCAGTTAAAAACCGTAGGTAGTATTACACATTTTAAGCAAGCAGCTACTTTGCTACAATGACACATTTCGGGTCACGTGGTATCATTTTTAGAAATGTTACTGAGACAACTTGTATATTGTTCCACTGCTCTAAAGGTCTCCCTTATACTAATTCGGCGATAACTATTCTTTTGTGTTAGGTACTTAGAAACGACAAACTAATTTTTATTCGAAAAACAACAACTCATTTTGCACAGCGAGTAACGTCACATCTAAATGTGTATTTTCAAGACAGATGGATTGGGAGAAATGGCACAATACATCACCAGATATAATCCCGTTAGATTTTTTTCTTCGCGGATATTTAAAAGGATTAGTTTATGTTACAGATCCTGATGATCTAGATTATTCAAAAACAGAATCAATCTTGCTTGCTTGCCAATTTGTTACTCCAGAAAGTATTGAAGCAACATGCACAAGAAATTTACTCAGTAGATTCAAATGCTGCATTAATAAAGGTGGAAATCAATTGGAGCATCAACTGTTGTAAAATTGTTATTGTATTCCAATCCTTTTTGTTTTTTAGTTCTCTTTGTTTTTCAAATAAAAAACTTCATAAAAATTATTGGAACTTCAGTTCTTTACGCCATGTTATGTTTGAGCGACCAGGGGTCGCGACGCAAAAGATCTGACCGTTACGCGTTACGTTACAAGAGGAACCCCAAAGAAACAAATTGGGAGACATATAAGGTGGAACTGGCCGATAGACTAAGGACACTGAAAGGAAGATATGGTACCGACGAAGATCTAGAGCATACCTTGCAAGAGGTGTGTAGGGCTATGATCGGGTCATATGAAAACAACTGTAGTCTTAAACCGGGGAGGCAACATAATAGCACCCCCTGGTGGAATAAGACACTGGAAGCGAAACGGTCAGAGGTGCGTAAAGCATTTAACCGAGCCAAAAAGAAAAGAACCTCAGAAGGATGGGCTGTCCATAAAGACGCACAGAGAGACTTCAAGAGGGAACTAGAAAAAGCAAAGGCAGAAAAATGGCAGGAATTCTGCTCGGGCATGGAAAACCTGGCAGAAACGGCTAAATTAGCCAGGATCCTGACCAAAGACAACAGTGTACGCCTCCGATGCCTAAAGGATGGTATGGGTAGGTACATGGAAACAGAAGAGGACACACTTACTCTTCTTTTAAAGGCAAGCTTCCCTGACTTTGTCAGAGAGGAAAACCCTCAGCCCTCAGTTAAGCGAGGACAAAGGAGTAAAGCTGACTGGGTGACGGCAGCACAAGTCGTAACACCAGAGAAAGTAAAATGGGCAATAAATTCCTTCGAACCGTATAAAACACCGGGACCTGATGGTATTTTCCCAAAAATGCTTCAGGAAGGCTGTAAAAGCATACTGGGATTTTTAACGGGTATCATGAGGGGATGCGTGGCCATAGGATTTGTACCAAATATATGGAAGCAAACTCGGGTTTCATTTATTCCGATACCAGGAAAGAAAAGCTACTTCACGGTGAAAGACTTCAGGCCTATTAGCCTGACATCTTTTCTCCTGAAAACTCTGGAGAGATTGGTTGATACTTATATCAGGCAGAACATACTGATTAATCGACCACTCCATCGGAGACAGCATGCATATACTGTGGGTAAGTCCACAGAGACTGCGCTACACTCAGTGGTGAACTACATTGAGAAAGCGTTTGAGGCAAAGGAAACTGTTATTGGATCCTTTGTCGACATAGAGGGAGCTTTTAATAGCACCACGAGAAATTCCATCGAGAACGCAATGTCGAAACAGGGAATACCGATAACCATCGCAAGATGGGTGACGGGATCACTGAGCGACAGATGCGTCCACAGCGAATGGAATGGTAAAACTGTCAAGGGCAGAGTTAGCGAAGGTTGTCCACAAGGGGGGGTCTTGTCACCGCTCTTGTGGATCATGGTATCCGACGAGTTACTACGCGTACTGGAGGCGGAACGAATACACGCCGTAGCGTACGCGGATGACTTTGTAATACTTGTCAAGGGCAAGTATGAGGAGGTACTACCTGATCTCATGGAAAGAGCCCTGCGAAAGGTCAGGCAGTGGTGTGGGAGCAAGTCTCTGGGAGTCAACCCTGACAAAACAGAGATAGTGCTCTTCACAAGAAAGTACAAAAGCGAGGTCAAAAAGGAAATCTCATTTTATGGGAAGGTTATACCGTATGCCTCGGGAGTGAAATATCTAGGGGTATACCTAGACAAGAAACTTAACTGGGGACAACACCTGCGGTTGCAGGGAAGGAAAGTCCTTAACATATTTATGCAGTGCAGGTCAGCTATAGGGACAGGATGGGGGCTAGAACCTCGGCAAGCTTTGTGGATCTACAAAGCGATACTGATACCTAAACTGACCTACGCAGCGTTGGTATGGTGGAAGGAGACGGAAAAAAAGACCTCAAGGCGTAGCCTGGATCACATACAGGCGGTCGTTTTACGAGGGATTTTTGGTCTAAAAAGAAGTACGCCCATGGCTGCCATCAGGATGTTGCTGGAAATAAATAGTCTGGATCTGGAGGTTAAGGCCTCAGCAGCCAGAGCAGCATACAGACTGAAATGCAGCAAGGAATGGGAAGGAGGTGAAAGTGGGCACAGAACCATTCAAAATTTTTTGAGGGGATCAGTTTTCGACGCACCTCAGGATAGAATAACCAGGATTCTCCAGTTTGGGCAGCGATATAAAACGCGAATACCAAGCAGGGAGGAATGGGAGGAAAAACAGAGCCCCGAACACGGGGAAATCTGGTTTACAGACGGCTCCAAAACCGGAGAAGGAACCGGTTTCGGAATCAGTGCACCGAGGCGAAGGGATGATGTAGCCTGTCGCCTAAGACCGGAAAACACCGTCTTTCAAGCAGAAATGGCTGCGATAGAGGCGTGTTCTAGGCAATTGGTAAGGGCAGAAGTCCAAAGCAGATGCATTTGCATATGTACGGACAGCCAGGCCTCCATTATGGCTCTGGAAAACCCATGCACAAAGTCAAAGCTCGTTCGGGAGACAAAAAACACACTGAATGAGCTAGCCAGATTCAACAAGGTCGTTATTACCTGGATACCGGGACACTCGGGTTATAGAGGTAATGAAAGAGCCGATAAACTTGCTAAGCAAGGAGCCAAGTCGGGAGAGCATCCAGAAAGGGAGGTAGGAATACCGTACCGAGAAGGATGCAATACCATAACGAAGGAAATAATTGGAAAGAGATGGGAAACCTGGAAGGAATCCCTGGGTCACAGATGGTGTAAACAACTGACGGGAGATTTCATCTCCAGTTGGGCCAAATCAATCATCAAAATTGGTAAACGCAAGGCAAGAGTTGTTCTGGGTATACTCACCGGACACTGCGAGCTGCGATGTTACACACACAAAACACAGGGACATAGCAACTTGTGTAGATGGTGTGGAGAGGAGGAAGAGACCCCGTGTCATTTCCTATGCAAGTGCCCCAACCTAATGATACATAGACATAGATGGTTGGGAGCAGCGAGCCTGGACTCAGAGTTATTCAAAGAGACTAGCATTGACAACATACTTGCATTCTGCAAGAGTGTTGGCTTTAGTGCACATCTCTCTGAAGCAGCCTAAGCATAACTTAAGTACGAATCGGGGGGAAAGGGATACAATGGCGAAAGCTAAGTGTCCCTGAGCATTGCACCCCGAATGACTTGTAATAATAATAATAATACGTTACGCTACGTGATGTTACTTTGCTTCGTTATGTGCCTTGCTTGCGTGCTTGTGCCTCCTTAGTCTCTTTCTCGTTTACGAAGCAGCGATTCATAATAATATGCTCCTGCCGGGATTCGGACCCGGGCCGCCCGCGTGCAATGCTAGCATTCTAACCACTGAACCACCGATGCTATATTGAAATTCTATGCAAAGCTGGTATTCGCAGTGCTAGTGATCTACTTGAATTTGTTCGGATACATTTTTACTATTATTTCCATAATTTTTTTGCGCGATTAAGGGGTCTAGCTACTTTTCGAAATACAGGGTGTTGAAATTTTGAAAACTTGAATGTGTTAATTCGATAACTTTGAAATGGATGGATAAATTGATTTGGCATTTGGCAGGTAGTTTTTAAATGTAAAAGAGCATATTTTGAAAGAAATTGTAGTCTGTGCAACTAGTGTGGATATGATGGCCATATCGCACGAGGACGAAGATGAAGCACGACGCCGTAGGCGGAGTGCTCAATCGTTCAAGTGCGATATGGACAATCCACACGAGTCGAGCAGCATATTTTTTCTACGACCCACTTAGGAAAAAATCTAGAAAATAAAAATTTCTATAAACTGTAATATAACTTCAAATTAAAAATTTAACAATTCAATTTTATGTTTCCACTAATTTTGTGGTAAACGTACAGTTTTGAGTGTCCAATTTGTATAATGCTACGGTTTCCCTTTTTAAATATACGATGCTGTCATAAGTAGATGTTGCCAGTCGGACTCCCTCATGAAGGGTACCGTACCATTATCTATAATAATGAATATTTCAAACGTCTACCTGTTGTCGTTATTAATATCAAGCAGAATGATTATTTAAAACTAAAATTAACAATAAAAAAAATTCCTCGCGGGGAATCGAACCCGGGTCTACCGCGTGAGAGTCTGGTGTGCTTACTACTCAACCACCAAAGAATATGCAAATTGTTTATCTATAACGTCAGATGTATTACATAACTTTTTTTTTTTGCTTAAAAGGAACTAAAGTTCCTACCGTGTGTCCCGCGACACGTTCTACCTTTTTTTGTCGTTTTTAAGTACCTAACACAAAAAAATAGGTATCGCCGAATTAGTATAGGAGAGACCTTTAGAGCAGTGGAACAATATACAGGTTGTCTCATTAACATTTCTAAAAATGATACCACGTGACCCGAAACGTGACATTGTAGCAAAGTCGCTGATTGCCTAAAATGTGTAATACTACGTAGATACGGTTTACAACTGCAAAATTTCAAAATTGTAGTTCAAATAGTTTTCGAGATATATACTGGCCAAAATCTCGTGGGACACCCTGTATATACATATATATATAAAACACACTGCAATACCATGAATTGTAGGTCGTTCATCTTACAATTTACCTTACCATACCAAAATATGTTTTTGGTTTTTTTGTATAGACTAGAGAGTTTATTTTGGAGGGAGGTAATTTTGTTTGGCTTTAGATAATGTCTTATGTCTTTATAATAATAATTATAATAAACAATAATAAGTTCACTTTCACTTTAGTTAAACTTTTGTGTTGCATATGTGAATGAAGTCCGTAGAGACACCAAAACCATCCAACAACTATTTACCTACTACTACTTACCCCGCCAACTGTAAGGATTATGAAGAAAATAAAAAACAACAACAAGACATAGATGCTAGATATAAATTCAATACTGAAATTCGAGACGGTTTAGAGCAAAACTATCAACAAAGAAGTGAAACTAGAGAAAATGGAGTTGTTAGAGGTCAATATTCTTCCGATGATGGTAACGCATTTAGAACTACATACTACGTAGCTGATAAGAATGGATATAGAATTATTGGGTGAGTATATTATATTCACTTGATATTTTATCTTCACTTATTTATGTATTGGGTTGTTTCATTTTTCGATAATTTTTTTCTCATCTTGAAATTTTGTCGGAAATACCCCAAAAAAACTTCCTGAGAGCTTGAGCCATTAATATTAATATCAAGTCATAGACCAATGCGTGTCAAGATTTTCCATTTCATATACATGATTTTTTATCTTTAATAATAAAACGTCCAGCACTCTGTTCTGCCGGAATCCTCTTCCAGAACAACAGCTGGACAATCCAATTGGTCCTGCCAGAGGGACGCTCTTTTTTAATTTAAATGTCCTTTCGGTAGGACGCAATGATCTTTCAACAGTACCGCGACATTTTCCATAGGAGTCAGGAATAATTTTGTCAACAGTCCAAAATATTAATTAAATGTCAATGAATAGATTGAAAGTTGTCTTATTTGTACGACATTGATAACTTATTTTTGACAAAAATAAATCTCACTAAAAAATAACAAAAAGTTAATTCTCAAATAATAGAAAAAACTACAAAAATTCTCATATAAATAAAAAAACTAAATTCTAAAATGAATGAAAAAACTAAATTCTCAAATAAATAAATAAACTAAATGCTTTTGTAGCCACGCGGTCGCCTATTTTAAAGCTCATCTTCAAGCACGTCTATGCATTCAGGAGACAACAAGTTTTAATCTTCACTCGCTAATAACTTCTTAGTTACTAAACCGATTTTGATGGAACTTCCACAATAGGAAGGCAACTTTTCACGCTAATTCTTTTGAAACTATTTCCGTCCTTTTAGCAGTACCCATTATATTCGAAATCGTGTAAGAAATTTCACGTCCTACCAGCAGGACGCTCTGTCCTGACGCCTGGACGTTCTATCATCAAATTTCTATAGCTCATCGACATTCCATGGCATCGCTTTGACCGCAGACAGATATTTCTCGGAATTGAACGGTCTTCCTAAGTACGGCAAAGTCGTAACTGACACCGGCGAGGTAGAAATGGCCACTAAGCCTATTTTTTCCGTGAAATTCGCATCTATCTCGTAAATGACAAGAGCTACAGACAAACTTGTAGACAATTTAAGAGCTTTCAAAGCATCCGGTTAGTCCTTGATCGAGGGTTTTGATCCTTCTATTTCAAGATATGATTCAGGGCTGTTTAAAAAACGATATTGCTATTGATTCCTCAGATGCTTGCGTGCCGCGCTGGCCAATAAATACGTCTGACGAACAAGCTGAGAATCGGTTTATCAAGAGAGTACCTAATGTTTCAGTTTATAATGAAAAATCCCATAATCTATTGTCGGTATTATATTTTCAAAATGGTGACTATAACATACTGTGTAGAACAGCCAAATAGAATGATATACGTCACAAACGATGACGAGCACCAAGAAGGCTATTGAATGTACCATACCTTTTTTTTCCCTGGAGCCGTCCCTTTGCCGGTACCACCTCAGCTTCCTGGTCTTATTGTGGATACTCCTAGTGTTCTGACTACAACCTATTCAGCCATTCCGTTCCCTGTATTAGCTCATACAGGATCTTTGATGGTTGGTTGTAGAAGTCTTTTGGAGTCATTTGGGGTCTACCATACAGTTTCTGCCTTCTGTGGTCCAGCGACTCACAGTTGCATAGTATATGCAGAGCTGTTTCGGTATCCTTTTTGCATCTTCTGCATGTAAGGTCTCCGTTGTACAGTATTTTGTTTAGGTGCTGCTTTGTGGGGAAATGTCCCGTAAGTAGCCCCATTATGGTGCGTAGTTTGTTCCTGCTCATTGAGAGCAGTTATTTCGCCACTTTTTCTGATGGTTCTTTTATGAATTTCTTCCCATGTATTTGCCTGGTCGTGTTCTTCCAGTATTTATTGTGTTGTTCTTTCAACCACCCTTCCAACCATGACCACGTTAAGCATCTGGGGATGCCCACAGCAGGTTCGGGTCCGTTCATCTGAGTTGACGATCCTACTCTTGCGAGTTCGTCAGCTTTTTCATTGCCTGCGATTCCTTAATGACCAGGGACCCACTCCAGTGTTACACTGTTCCGAGTCGCCAGTCTTCTAAGTTCTTCGCTGCATTCCCATACTAGCCGAGATGTCACCCTATAGCTCTGAAGTGCCTCAAGGGCGGTTTGAATGTCACTGTAGATCCTGATCTGCCTGTTGTTGTAGGCTCTCATATTATTAGCCATTGCATATGCAAGTATTGCATAGACCTATGCTTGAAATACAGAAGCGTATTTGCCAAGCGAGACGATCCCTTCATATTTGCTCGTCTTGCTGTATATGCCCGCTCCGAGTTCATTTTTTGATCCGTCTGTATACCAGATCAGTTCATTCGCTCTACTAAGTGGTGGTGCGTTCTCTTCCTCAAGCTCCTTTCGATCTTTGATGACAATCTCGAATTTCTTGCGAAAGATATATTTGGTGGTCATGTGGTCTGTTGGCATTTTGAAAATGTCATCATCCACATGCCTTATCTCTGTGTGCCCTCTCCCATGTGCCACGTCATGGTCTGAGGCTTTTTCCAGTCGGGTTATTGCTGCCCTTGCTTCGCACATTATGACACAATGTAGCGGAGGAAGGTCTAGCATTGTCTCCAGTGCCGCTGTAGGAGTGATCCTCATTGCCCCTGTAATGCCAATGCATGCAAGTCTTTGGACCTTGCTTAGTTTTAGCATAGCAGAGGATTGTCTGATCTTTGGCCACCATACCAGAGATGCATATGTGATCTTGGGAATGACAACCATTTTGTACAGCCAGTGTACCATGCTGGGTCTAAGTCCCCATTTAGTGCCGTAAGTGCGTCTGGCAACCATAAAGGCTACCTCTGCTTTCTTGATCACGTGCTGGAGGTGTCGGTTCCAAGTTAAGCCTGGGTCTAGGATAACCCCAAGATATTTTACTTCATCCGACAATCGTATTAGTTCACCTTGAAGCGTCAGAGGGCCAAGTCCTTCCCTTTTCCTTCTTCTGGTGAAGGCAATTATCTGTGTTTTCGAAGGACTAACCATACCTTACACTTAATACTTATTCTCCATTGAGCTCTTGATATTGAGAAAGAGAGCAGAAACCATTCCTGCGAAATAAAAAAATACAAAAACAGTTTTTTTTTATTTTCGTATAAAAGTTTCCCGCTTATTTCATCAAAAATGGTTGGCTTTAGCAAGATGGAGCACCGCCCTATCAACAAATCAATGTCCGACAGTACCTGTTCCAAATTTTTCCAAATCGGTGAATAAGGAGGCACGGATCGATAGAATGGCCAGCACGATCTCGATCTCAAGTCATTAGACTACTTTTAGTGGAGATATGTCAATCAACTTGGATGACTTAAAAAGACAAATCAAGATTGCGATTAGATCAGTCACGTTTGCTCTGACAGCATAATTCTGGACTGATGATAAATACCTTATAGTAATGAGCGCGGAAACCGGTCTATACGTGATATTGTCCTTTCGAATTGCAAACTGAAATGGTTGGTTCAATCTTGCAGATATACCAGGCCCGTTTAGTTTTGGAGTGAAATTCAATGTCCTTCGTGGCATATAGACAGGGAAGTAGATGTTTGCTCTTATTGAACGGTGTTTGGTGTTTGATGTTCAAAGACTCTGTAAGGCGTTATAATAGTATTCGACGTCTATTCATAACACGCTTTACAAAAATGATAATTCATTTGCAGGAAACTGTAAATACATTAGATAAATAGTTATAGTTTTTTAAGCATTATATTATAGATGATTTTTTTCTATTTCAGGCAAGAAGCGGGGCCATCCAGAGTTCGTGTACTTCCGAGAGTAGCTGATGTAGAAACTAGCTTAGACAATAGTTCGATGGAATACCGTATTAAAGAAGAGAATATCAGGCGTTGCAGTAAAACACAATAGTCAAATTAATTGGCAGCACAATATAATTAATGATCAATTTTGAAATCCTGTTGAATGACAAAAAATTTCAAATTAATAAACATCTTGCTTGTTATTTTCCGAGTAATTTTCAGAATTAAAAATTGTTTTGTAATGCGTATGGTTTTATTTATTTCTAATATTAACAGTAAAAAAGCATATAATTATAGCTAGTTTCATAATATATCGAACGTTAAATTAACGCCCAAATTCTAGATATATTGGAATAAATACATCTATTTATGCACTGCCATAGCGTTTTGCTGTCGCGGTGTTTTCTAAAACATGCCGTCGTGTTTTAGGAAACGCGAGGATTTTTTTCCTGAAATTAGGAAGGCTTTGAAGATCTTTGTTGTTTTACTTCGTACGACTTGTACAGTTGAAAGGTCATTTACTAGCCTTAGGAGAATCAAAACCTAGTTGAGGTCCACCATATCTGAAGCTCGACTCAATGGCCTCGCAATGATGAGTGATATGCAGGCATTTACAAAAACTTGAACTTGTGAATAACGAATTAGCAAAGAACACTAGAAGACTGTTTCAATTGATCTTCTATGTAGATTTTTTGGTCGGTTTTCAATTTTTTTATTGAACTTTTTTTTTCTCCTTAATTCTTTTATGGTACCGCCACTAGCTTACGGCTGGCGATTTGAGTTCTATTCAAGTGATGTCCTGGATAAGGATGCATCATGTTGTTATATATCGAAAAAACATCAGCCCCAACAACCCTAGATGGAAGATCAGGTACCTACATAAATAAGGACGTGTGTAACGTTATATTTGAGCACTATCGTTGAAATATTTAAATATCTACCGGACGGCGAGTAGCCAGTCCTTTTTCCTTAAAAACATGGGATTCCCGTCGAGAACCTGTAGCACCGATCACCGCTGAAAGGCAACATTTTTACATTTAATGTGCGACGGATAATCTCCGTTGGTGAGGATCAGTATACACTGATATTGGTCAAATATTTCAATTCTTCTCTCCTATAGATAGGAATTAAGAACACACTATTGATATGTAAATTCTTTCTCGAGGAGCATGTGAACAGGAGAGGAATATACAACGTATGTCGATTGCTCATCGCATAGTTCAATAATTTAATAGCGAGTAGTTGGAATAAGCTTTCTTTCTCCTGTGAAACAATTTTTAATTATTGTAAGAGGTTTACCTCAAACTTTTTTTTCTAAAGTGCATTCAATGTGAATGGTAAGTTACATTTACGTATATGATTTTCCTTTTGTGATTTTTGCTTTATATATTTTTCCTTCCTAGTGATAAGCGCCAGATATACACATACAATGATATTTTTTTATCTTGTTCTTTTTTCTTTTTCTAATTTTTTTATACAGTTGATAAAAGGTTCACATGTATATAGTTGAAGTCTTTAAAATATGTATATTTAGTTAATTAATTAATTCATTCTAATTACCAACAAGAATATTATATTTCCGGATTACATTTTTCATTACATTTTTTTATCGCCTTCTGTGATTGAAATAAGTAGTAAAATTGAGTTTTTATATTATTTAGATATTGTTTCTTTGATTTCTTTGATGAATGGAAATAAATAAGATTTCCTTAATAATACCATCACATTTCTTTTATTTTTTTTTATAGTAAAATACAGGATATATTTTTTCATGAACCACGTTCTTGAATGAATTTCTGAATTTCTTAAACACTTGTAAAAACGAATTACTGCAGATATCCTGAATTTTACATGAAAAAGAATGTAACTATTTCTGATACAATGTATCTTTCTTAGCACTTACTTAGTACCTGAGACAGTGAAACTTTTTTTTTTTCCCTTCGGAGCCGTCCTTTCGCCGGTACCACCTCAGCCTCCTGGGCTTATTGTGGATAGTGGATAGTGGACAGTGAAACTTAGTACCTGAGACAGTGAAACTGAGTACCTGAGACTTCGTACCTGCCACCTAGGACCTGTCCGAGGAAAAATAGAGGAGAGTGAATCTATGTAAAAACAACGTGCTTCAACAAACAACAATATTTTTTTATTTTTTCTACTGTGATATTAGTTTAAAAGTCATTATACAACTTGTAAATTTAACAACGTTGTTCATATTCCTTCCCTTCCATCATTTCCAGGTTTGTTGATAGAGAGTTGTGAGGTGAAAAACAAGTCGACTAATATTATTCAGGGTAGCGCCCACTTACCTTTCTTGATTAACTTTAATTACATTTCTTAACTTGATTTATTACCTTATTAAATTCATTTGGTTTCTTAACTTCATTTATTATCTCATTAACTTCAATATAACTTCAATAACTTAAATAAAGTAGGATTACCCGCGAACCGGTAAGGCTACTCCCTGAACTGATATTAGTTTGGTCTCCGAATTCACACCTGAGGTGCTCTCCACATTTAGTCGCCGCTGCAATTTATCTTGCCTTATTATTTTAAATAAATAATAGGTAACACGTGGTAATGTGAAGAAAGTAGAAGACATGTAGAAGAGCAGAAGCCTTTTAAATATTCTGCTTGCACGCAGCATAGAAAAAATAGTGAAGCTCTGGAGAAAAATATTGAAAATTTGATTATTTTTTAAACGATCCTGTCAGCCAATCGTAATGATAGAAGAATTCAAATCGACCAATAGCATCAAAATTACACTGAAAACTTTCTGACAGTTCCAAGAACCAATCAAATTTCCTCATTTTTTAGTTCATGAACAATTCCACCCAATCATGTCAACATTACACTGACAACAGACCATGGGCTATTTTCACGTTGCTATGGACACATATTGATTTATTTCGATTTTGAAGTTTCAAATATTTGATATTTCGAAATGTCACGATTTGGTTGTAATACTGAAGCAAAAAATTTTCTATCCAAATAACCTTCGGACATTGATAAATGCTCAAAAATTTTATGACAACTTTCTCAAGCTTGTTGCTTGTAGGCTTCCGAAATCTGTCATAACATTCTTTCGAACAATTATCAATGTCCTTGGGTTATTATTACTGATAATTTGTTAGTAACAAATTACAGCGAATATTACTCTCATGTATTGAAAATCCCATATGAAGGGTAAATAATAAAATTTTTCACAGTTAACAGGATCTTTATGGAACCAACTATGAAGGCTCCCCCATTAAGAACTGCCAATTAAAGACGAATAGAAAAAATTCAACAGTTTTTAAAGGTGAACAGTTTCGAGAAACAAATATTCAAACGTTTAAAGTAATAGGTGTTTGAACTAATTAAAAATGTTTATAAATGAACAATACATTATTGACGATAGTCATAATCTCTTGATTTGCTAGATTATCCTTGTAAATTACCCTTCCCTTCGTTAATAGTATGCAGGTTTTTAAATAAAATAAAAAGTTAAGCCAAAAGATATAAGAAAATCTAGTCCCATTTTAACATTTCTTTGTTTTATTATTGTTTATTTTCTGATTTTGCTTTTCACATCATTGTGCCATATTTAATTATTTTTGTAATTCACGGTTTTGGTATTTTTATGTTCTTCGATATAAAAAGTGAGAATGTCACTATTTCTCTATTTGTTGTTCCAGCATAGATTTTTATCTCTGTTAATAAAAATGATAGTCACAAATTATCTAATTGAAATATTTTCATTACCTTGCAGAGCATGCTAAACCTTCTCAAAATTATTTACTCAATTATATTTCTCAACTATTGTATTTTTGCTAGGATTTTATATTGTTTTTTTCTGTTTGCCATTAAAATACTTGGAAAAAACAAACGATTATTTTATTGTGTTGTTTTTGATGAATAAAAATATAAAAATTGGTTAATTATTGTTTAATTTTTCCCTCTTCTGGCATTATACGATCCATTTTTTAACTTAACCATTTAAATGTTATCATTGTAATATCAATTAGAGTAAGATCCCAGAGCGATAAAACCTAACTTATTTTCAAATAGATGACATGTTAGGTTCTCAGTAGTATCTCGTGTGCTTTGAATACCTGTGTGTTTGTGGAGCTATCCTAAGGGCACCTGGGCAAATATCAGGTGAGAAAGATAACTAAAAATAAAAGTTACTTTACTTAAATTTAAATGTCTGATTTTTATATATGTTTTGTAGAATAATATTCTGAAGTAGTATCATAGGTGACAGATACTTTCCATGGACCAAAACTTTTGTCAGACGCTAAAAAGCTCCACAACTACTACTACTACTACTCAATGTGCAGGCGAGCCTTGTCCTGGACAACTCAAGCCGAGGTTCCGACACTGAGGCCACTGGCGGGCCCATTGTGCCAATCCTGCTACCTAGTCATCCATGAAGCCGAGCCCTTCAATAAAGGCCACAACCTTTTTCAGTGGATGCCTGCTTGTGTCTCCAGGAGCCATGACAGTGACTCCGAAGATTCGCCTGCGTAATACAGCCCAGTGTGGACACTCTAAGAGAACATGAACTGACGTTTCATCAGTCATGCCGCAACCCCTACATATGGAATTTTCCTCTACTCCTAGATTGTAGAGGTGATTCCTCATACAGCAGTGCCTTGTTAGGAGTCCTGCTATCTTCCTTAGCCTACTCCTTGGTAGTTCAGTGGCTGCCCTGGCGTGTCCATCAGTCGATCCCTTCAGTAGAAGTTTGGATTGTCTAGGACCCTGCAGAGAATTCCAATGAGCGAGGTGCTGATTCCTCAGCCACTTCTTCGTCTCCTTGCGTATTCTTTGTTTTGTTAGTCCCAGGGTCGGGCCCGGGCCGCAGAAAGGAGCTGCCGCCCCTTCCGCAGCCAGTGCATCCGCCATCTCGTTGCCTTCAAAACCAGAGTGGGCTGGAATCCATTCTAGCCGCACCACGTTCCGCCTTGCAAGATTAGCAAGTAGTTCTCGACATTCGTTAGCAAGTCCTGAGTTGCTGGTATACCCACTCAGGGCTTTAATTGCTGCCTGACTGTCGGAGTATATGGTTATGCGTCGATTCACATAACCTCTGTCTAGGTTTATCTGCGCACATTACAAGATAGCATATATCTCGGCCTGATATGCAGATACACCCTCGCCCAATGGTACACAAACCTGTGTTCTTGAGTTCCTGGAGTAAATTCCAGCCCCTGCTCTATCACCGGAGCATGAGCCATCTGTGTACCAGACGGTCCCATTGGGCTGTATATTCCTCTCTTTTTCCCAGGACTCTCTATCCCGTATCATGGCCCTGTATGGGGTAGCGAAGTAGTACTTACGCAGGCATTCATCAGCCGCTCGAGCCAGAACTGGAATATCTTCCAGGAGCCGGAGCTTCTTGACGTGCCTGCACTCTTCCCCTCTTCGCACGTATCCCAGCCGTTTCAAGCGCAGGAAAGCCCTCCCCGCCTCAGCCTCGATCACATGGTGAAGAGGCCGAAGACCAAGGATCACCTCCATCGCAACAGTTGGTGTAGTTCTCATGCAGCCAGTTGCCCCCAAACTGACCACCCTTTGAAGGTGTGCCAGTTGCGGTCTAGCCGTGACCAAGGTTACCCTCGGCCACCAGACCAGAGCCGCATATGTGAGCATAGGCAGCATAATCACTATATAGAACCATATGATCGTTTTGGGGGTCAGTCCCCACCTCGGACCAATGGCTCTCCTACAGGCCCAATACGTGTTTGTCACCTTGCTTAGGCGACTATCAAGATGAGCCTTCCATGTCAGTGATTTATCAAGGATCACTCCTAGATACTTCACCTGTTCAACCACCGGCAGTGGTACTCCATCAAGATTTAGACCCTCAGGTCTTATACCTCTCTTTTTGGTGAAAGCAACTATCTCAACCTTGGCAGGATTAACTGCAAGTCCGTGTTCGTTACACCACCCATGTACCCTATTCAGAGCCCTTTGCATGAGGTCCCTGAGAACGGTAATGTGCCTTCCAACAACAAGGACAACGATATCATCGGCATACCCAATCGTTAAAAAGCCCCACAAGCTTCGTAAACGTATATTATTCAGTATAGTTCGAATCTGTTGGAGCACATATAACTTAGTAATAGTTGCTATGATAACATATTTGAAAGTCAGACATGTGAAAATGAATGAAGTTAATCCATTCTTTTGCAGCTATATGGCGTCTGACAAAAGTTTTGCCCATGGAAAGAGTCTGACACTTATGATACTACAGAAATTATTATTCTACACAACATTTATAAAAATCAGACTTTTAAATTTAAGTGAAGTAACTCTTATTTTTAGTTATCTTTCTCACCTGATACCTGCCCAGGTGCCCTTAGGATAGCTCCACAAACACACAGGTATTCAAAGCACACGAGATGCTACTGGGAACCTAATATTTCATCTATTTGAAAATAAGTTTTGTCTTATCGCTCTGGGATCTTGGACTAAATCAAGAGTTGAGATATTTTACGTGGAATGTCATAAAACGGACCATAAATGCCATTTTGCAATGAAAGTACAGTTATTTTGAATATTTCGCCAAAAATTGTGAAATTACATCTTCTTTTTCGGCTGTTAGCGAAAACCTCAACCATGTCAAACTTTTTGGAGTTACTGCTCAGGCTCTCAAGGTGGCGCCCCCCGTACAATTAATTCGCAACATGAAGCGTACAGGTCAGGTGCCCATCTATAGGTATGTTATCTATGGTAGTAAACTTTATAAATTAATAATAATAATTGTATACGCTGCTTAATCGCAAACGAATTAACTATTTGGTAAATGTTTATACAGTTTAGGTGAAGAAAAACACTTCAATTTTCATATCAAGATATCACCATATAACGACTAATTTTCATTGAAAGAACTAAAGCATGCTAAAAAAACTTAGTTTCTGGCAATGACTCATTTCTTAAGAACTTGAGATTACCCCAAATATAGTATATCAAAGTATAAGTGGATATTAATGTCTTTAAAATAGAGCAAGTGCTTTAAAGACCAGTTATCCACGAATACTTCACGCTATTTTTTTTATTGGTGCACTTTGAAATTATAAATACTGGTCTATATAACTACTACCTACAACAAAAAGAAATGGAAATCATAGATGGAAATAAGAACTAAATGTCAAATGATTGAATTCGTGATGATGTATACCTTGCGTTGTCATGGAAATGAGAAAAACATAAACTAATTTGTATTTTGATGGAATTTCAACCTTATTGAGTTCTGTGAATGTCAATTAATTTAAATACCATTTCCTAAAATTTGAAAAATCGGAATATTAATATTTCAAACAATACCAACGGCACTTTCCATTTTAATTTATAAATTTGACATTGTGAAATATTGTTCGAATAAAAGTTTTGACGTTACAAACTACTCCTGTCAGATCAATAATAAAAAAAATTGTCATTTAGACATGATTTAGACCATAGATTTAGACGTCGTTTCTCGAGTTGTTGATGTTACCACGGTAACTTTAAAACACGCGCTTTTTTCAAAGTTCGATTTAAACATGATGAGGCGTGCTTTGAATAGGTAAAATGGTTCACCCATAAAAAAAATATACTTACTTAATATATATAAACAAATATGAATAATTGGAAAGAGCCCTATTCAGTGGAAAGATGTCAATCACAAAAAAAAACTCATTAATTTGATGCATTGGAAAATTGTCAGCAATTGGGCAGAGGACAGAGAACAGTATACAATGTACCACGTTGTTCTATTGAACCATTATATTAAAAACAGCTTTGCTAATATATCTCATATTTATTGATTCCATTTTTGTGACATTGAAAAAGCTGGAGATTTGGAATAATGGATTTTTCGTACAAATGAGCTTGGAGATGTTACTTACCTTGGTTCGTTTAAAACTTCTTATGTAATGAAACATTCGGAGTGCTGGTAAACAATAAGTCATTTCTAACACATTTTCCAGAAAAGGTGTAACTCAAAGCTCAAATCTTAGCGTTTTACTCTTCCTTGTTGCAAAAAACGGTATAGTGAATATTATCTCAGTAGAGGTTCAGAAAAGTTTATATGTAGATTGCTATATACACTCACCGGAAAAAAATCTCGGCCACCCAAAATTTTGCTGAAGTTCGTTGTACAAAAACTTTCGTAATTTTTCATCAATTTATTCAATTGTTTCCACGCTAAATGATCATTTTAGTTTTCAAAATATGTATAACCCAGTTTGGTGATTTTGTGTATTGAAG
>CAJUYI010000035.1:270281-327450 GCA_910591695.1 Galerucella pusilla
GTGGGCAACCTCAATACATAATGGAAATTGAATTTCTATTATGTTTTTCATAATTTTAATTCATGAATTTTTATTATGTATTTCATAATTTTAAATCGGCAATTTATATTATGTTTTTCATAATGGAAATTCCTGTATTATTATTATTATGAAAAACATAATTTTAATTCATTAATAGAATAATTAGGGAATAAACATTTTTGAAAGAAGAGATATTTTTGTTTTTGTTTTTAAAACTATGTTATTAAATACCAAAGCGGCACGCCATAAAAGTTACATCATTCAATCATCCTTGTTCCATATCAATTTTTTTAACACTCTCCGTTTTCGAGATATACTCAAAAAACGGGAGTTTGAGTTTTCATGATGCTTTAAGTCCAAAAGTTTTAACATTGCACAAAGATGTAGAAACCTTTTTTGTGTAAAATAAAATTACCTTTTTTTTATTTAAACTTTTTTTTGTAAAATGTATCGTTCGCGACTTACATGCCGCAACGCGTTTTTCAGAAGACGAAATGGCTTCTCCACACTTCTGGTCATGCGGAAACCGGAAGATTTTGTATTTTTAGTAAGTTTCAGATTATATTCTTCAAATTAAAAAAAAATAAAATCGCGCTCGAGTATACCGGATTAACGTTTTTTTTACAAGTTCGCGACCATATAACTCGGCGGCGTCAAGGACTTATCGTCAGATTAGTTAAATTTAGTCTTAAAACACTAAAAGCAACCCCCAATATCTTAATCTGACGCGCTCGGGTATTTCAGACTATCGATTTTTTTTACTAATCTGATCGTCTATCCTAGGCGCGCGTCACTACATATAGAGCTGATTCTTTCCAAAGTTGTTCTATTAGGTCTAAGGTATCTCTCATATCTTCAACTGCCACGCTCGAGCATTCCCGAAAAATCCCCCATTCGCCTCCCTAACTATGTAATATTGTTACCAATAGATATCGCAGAATAATAATAAGAAGAAACAACTACTCCCTGGGCTGTAGACCCCGGCGGATATTGGATAACACTTCAAAATCAAACGGGGTTGGCATATCTACAAGATATTTAAACCAACCATTTCGGTTTGTAATTAGAAGGAACAACATAACTTGTAAACCGGTTTCGGCGTATTTGCGCCTCATCCCCTCATCAGTACAAGTTATATGTTATCCGTCCGCGAGCTTAAAGCCTCATCACGGACTGAAAAATACCCTAAAATCACCATCAATACATGTCTTCCAGTAATGGAAGTGTAAGAGATGTGACAGTAGCGACACCTTCACCTCCAACCGCAATCCAAAATTCGAAATTTGACAATAAGACTCTTAGCCTTGAAACTATAAAGTATTGTTACAGTTTCCTGTAATATTGTCGTATTTAATAAAACGCGTTACCAATAGATGTCGCAGAATAATCATTATTCCAACGCTTCATCAGTTTGAAAAGTTATCTTTCAAAGACATTGACCGTTCAACTTAGAAGAAACAACTACTTCATGGGCTATGGGCCCTAGCGGATATTGGATTACACTTGAATTTGCCATTTGCTGTTTTTTTGTGTTTAAGTTGTAGTTTTTTTTTCCAATTAACAATTACAGTTCGACTAAGGAATGTTTTTTTAGGATACCTTATCGATCAACTCAATTCAGTACAACCAAAAGTTGAACAAAGTCGAAGATTCGACACAATAGAAAATTTGGCAACTGCACGTCAAACTGCCGAAGAAGATTCAAAGAGAGCAAAAGATGCCAAATACCAATTCGGGTTTGTAATTGACGACGGTATTTCTGGTAATAACCAACAGAGATCTGAAACCAGAAATGATGGAGTTGTTAAGGGCACATATTCTTATGATGATGGCGATGCATTCAGAACTATATCCTATATAGCTGATATCAATGGATTTAGAATTATCGAGTAAGTATTAATTTAGATAATAATTGATACTGTTTTTCTTCTTCCTCAAAGCCCCTTCTAGTTTTCTAAATCACATTCAACAAGCTGACTTGCCCTCTATCCCATCACTCTACTCAATTTACATAATATTTGCATAATATTTGCATAATATTTGCCGCACTAGTGCGGGAAAGTAAAATTATGGAAATTTTGACCTTATTAGATAGTTTTTTATTTCGGTAGTTATAACTATTGTTACACTAGGTGAATAAATAGTCCATCAAATAAAATCTACATCTTTTCTAGCTTTTTGTTGCATTTTTAATTTTTTTGGAAAATATAATAAAGGTAATGGAGATTTTTTGATATAACTCTGTACATTCTTCAAAGTGGTGTCATAAATCAACTACCAAACCACCCCTTTTTTATATAAGAAAAATATATCAGAAAAAATTCTTATTCTTTCATCTACAAATGACTTAAAACCGTTGCCGTCACCTTCATCGTCATCTTTATGTGACCTTCAACCGATGCCATCCTCATCAACGTCATCTACTCACCAGTTAACACCAAATAACTCCACTGGACCGGCAATTTTAAGTAATTTACAGAATGCAACAAATTGTGTTTCTAATATTAATATTTATAAAAATTATGATAGTTTTTGGTTAAAGTTTTGTATATGTATGTTGAAATATGATAACTTTTGAAAAATTGGTTGGTATACTTTTTAGTATATACCGTCGTAGAAAAAATAATGTTCCTAACTCATGTGTAAAGTGTCTTTCACGCCCTTTACCGCTTGCCCGAACTCCGCTTCGCGTCGTTCGGGTCAACTGCAGTCGCGTGCGGGAAAGAATCACTTTCCGCACTTGTTAGGAAAATAACTATTTTTAGCCTACCTCACCGAAAAACCAATCATATGAACACCACAAGTATTGCTTAGGGCGAGTTGTACCAAACACCTGAACTCGGTTTAATGATGACTGATGTTTAGACTGATGTAATTGTTGATAATAAATACATCAATCAGCCACAGTCTAAACATCAGTTATCATTAAACCGAGTTTAGGTGTTTGGTACAACTCGCCCTTAGCAACCCAACGTCACGGTTTTTGAAGATTTTCATCATCTGTCACTTGATGACAGTTTCCTATCCTTAACTTTGTCCTTCCATACTCAAATTCCGGCTCTTGTCATATCTTCCTCACCTGTTCCAGCCATTTTATTCTAGGTCTACCCCTACGTTTTCTTCCCCCAGGATCCCATTGTCATTTGCAGTGTTATTTCTTGTTCTTCTGCTCTATATATGTGTCCCAGCCATTTCATTCTTTGTCTTTTTATTTTCCTTACTATGTCCTCTCCTTCCAGTTCTTGCTCAATTTCATAGTTCATTCTTTGTCTGTACTCGTTATCTCTCAATTTGATTGGTCCCAATATTGTTCTCATTATCTTTCTTTCTATTATTCTCAAGTCTTCTTCTTCCTTTTTAGTCAGTGTCATTGTTTCAGCAGCATACAACATGACGGGTGCTAATAAAGGTGCTAATAAGACTTTATAAATATTGATTTTGGTTTGTCTTGAGAGTAATTTGCTTTTTAAAAGTTTTTCATTGGCATGGTGAGCCCTATTTGCATTAATTATTTTTTCTTCTATTTCCTGTTTCCAGTGTTTGTTACTGGGACACCTGAGTATTTGAATTTCTCCACTTTGTCAAATTCGAAATCTCCGATCTTTATTGCATTGGTTTGATTTATTTTACCAAAAATCATTATTTTTGTTTTATCTGCATTTATTTCTAATCCCATTCTATTTCCTTCACTTGTGATTTCCCTTATTGTGTTTTCCAGAATCTCTCTTGTCTTTTGTCTTTGATATGATTACTATATCGTCCGCCTAAGCAATTATCTGTCTTCCGCTCGTCCTGAGATTTCTTTTCTGTATTCGTCTTATTGCATATTCAAGTGTTAGGTTAAATAATACTATATAGCTTGTTAGCCTATATTTTTCTGTTTTTTCCTTGATATATACTTCATTATTGCTTTCCATCCTCTTGCATATTATACTCTCTTTGCGTTTCAAACATTACTTCCAAATTTTAGTACCCATCTCAGCATTTCTTTCTACAACTAAAACTTAATAGTATTATACAATTATAATGCCTCACATATTCCAGAATTACTTTTCAAAAAGTAGACCGTTCACTAAAATGCAACTTCTCGGGCTATATGCTACTACATTCCATCTACAGACAATGAATTACACTTCTAAGTTGAACGGGGTTGGGATATCTTCACGACATAACCAACCACTCTGGTTTGTATATAATTAAAAGGGGCAATATCTCTTGTATACCGGTTTCGGCTCTGAGTACAAGATTAATATCATCCGTCCAGAAGCTCTAAGACCATAATGCTGGACGCCGAAACCACATTAATACATTCACCCCAGTGAAGGGAATGCTAAGAATGCGATAATAGCGACATCCCCATAACTAACCATAAACCAAAGTTCATATTGACGAAAAAACTCCCTCCCAGTTCTGTAGTTATATTAATTTACTGAATCACAATTTCCTGTAATAATTGTCATATTTAAGTAAAACCTGTCATCAATAGATGTCAAGATAATAGTATGATATAAACAAACTGAAAATGTTTCTTATCGTATTTATTAAGATGTTTTTTTTTTCTAATTTCAGCCAAGCAAATGAGCCTTCAAAAATAAAGAGCTTCACTGGTAAAGCACATGTAAAAACTGTCATTAATGGTGGCGCTATGGAATATCAAATAGGGGAAAATGATATTAAGGGCTACAGTAAGAAATCAAAATCGAAACCATAATTTATTTAATGGTTTAATATTGTAAATACCCATTATTTATGGAATATTTTCAAATAAATAAATTCAATGTAATTTGTAAGTTTCAAAGCGACCTGATATTGTTTTATTATTTTCTTTCCGGCATTATATAGGCTCATTTAGTTTCAGGAGTGTGAAATTGGGTAACATGTAACTGCTTCTACAACTTAATTTTTACTTAAAGTGTTTCAATTATTGATGAGCTTAGCAAGAACTAAGGCCAATATCAAGACAGTCTTGATGTCGGTCTCGGTCTTGCTTGACCGCTTTTGGTCCTGCTCATGCAAATACTTGTAGTTTTTTTTTTGGACTTGGTGTTGCATATTCAGTCTTGGTTTTGCTCATATAGTTTGACAGTTACACTCGAAATGAAAAAATGTTATAGATACTACATATATAGACAACAAGCCATAGGGCGTGTAAGTAAAATTCAATATCGTGTCCCAGGGCAAACAAAAATATGGTTTTTGTATTTTTATAGTGATCTAAAGAACTGGAACAATGAAATGAGAACATAAAATAATCTCATTCCAACGTTAATACTACTTGTATAATTCAAATTACATCTTTTACATCACACAACTTTAGAAATAATTTTGTCAATTGAATTACATTTGAAAGAAAAAAAGAAAACTTTTTCCAACCACACTGCAATACCAGGAGTCGAATGGAATGGTTTTCAGCTTTACGCAATCAAAATGGTCTACCATCATCAACATCATTACAAAAAAGAGCTTTTCTAAGCTTGTCGAACTTCTTCTTGGGATGAGGGTGTACTTGACCTAGATATTCTTATTAATTTTTGGAAACTGTCTTACATGTTGTAATTGTTTTCAAAATGAGCTCCATTAAAATCAAGTTCACTATGAAGGAATTGAGAATTCAGTTTTAGATCAAATTGTTTTAACATTGTCTTGAATTCTGATTATTTTGCAACAGTCAATAATAAATTTTGAAAGAGAATAATTAGTAGATAGGGTATGGATCTAAGGTATATAATGTAATAAGAATTGTTTACTTGCAACTTTAGTCTATCATGAGCGATATCCAGATCCTCGGCAACCGAATAAGAGAGCATTTGAAGATGTGAAGGATATATTCAATCGCAATGGTTCAGTGTTAAACCGGGCTCAGACGACTCGTGTACTTGGCGAATAATCGTTACTTGTGTATACTTCGCATGTCGTGTGAGTGGATTACTTGTAGCTGCTTGTATACAATTAATTGCCAATCGTTGGTTTTCCATTTCGGGTCGGTAAAAATGGTCCGAGTCGAAGGGATCACAATTGAAGACTTGAAGTCAATAATGGGCAAAGTGCCAAAACTAAACTTTTGAGTAAATCAACTTTTTGTAAATAATGTTGCTGTATTTACAATATAGAATTAATAAAAAAAACGTTGATAATTTACAGATAAAGGTAAGACTAATCACTGAATAAAATTTTTAATGCGAAATACAGAACTTATAAAAAAATAAAAAAATGTTGATTTTATGAAAAGGCTTAAGTGCTACAACAAATAGCGTACAAATGGGATATGTCAGACATTAAAGATTTTATTCTTAATATTTTTTTATTCAACACTACAAAAAAATTAGTTAAAAAATAATAACAAATTTTTGAAAAATGCTTCATTTTCTTCTTTAATGTATGGCAGCACCGATCCTAAATTCGTTTTTTTTTCTTCGCTTATTCTGCTGGTGCACTCTAAAATTTCTAAATTCATATTCTTAATACTTTGAGTGTTGATGTTCTTTTTGAAAACTTTAGTAACCTTCCGTGTATCTAATTCGTTGAGAGTTTCTCGTATCTTTACTTGTCCAGGATCATCTTTGCTTATTCTTATCCATTGTGCTTTAGAAATTTTCAAGTTTGTGGTGTTTAATGTTTTTTCAGCTGCAGATTTAAAATTAAAAAATCTTCTTGTTGCATCAAAGCTACCATGAATGGGTTGTTTGGTGTAGCAGTTGCCATGAGTTGGACCAAATCCATAGGCACTCGACATGTCTCCATTCGTCTTCTTTTTTCGATCTGTGCAAAATTTCTGTCACAGCTAAGAAAAGAGTGTCCAGATATTAGATATTTATGATCAATTTCATCGAAGCAACCCCGAGCAACCAAGTTGATCCACAGAAACAAGAGCATTTTGTTCTTTTTCTGCCCAGCGCAGTTATTACTCCAAACTGTTAGCCGTTTTTCATATGTCACTTTACTGGTTACTGCTTTCAATATACACGAGGCAATATCATTTCCCCCTCGTCCAGTTATTCCTTCATGCCATAAAAATATAAAACCTTTGTTATTGTCTCCTACATGCACACACAAGTTGTAACACGAAAGTTGCCGTAAATAGTACATCTGACAATGTGTTGAAGCAGGAAGAGACAGAACTTGTTGGAGATCAACCGAAATCGTACACATAGAGCTTGAAGGAAGTTAAGAATTTCCATGATCATGTCCCATCTCTGTCATAGCCTTTTGAGATTTACGATGGTGGAGCTCAAGTTTTTGCTTTGCATCCCGATTGCTAAGATCATTCTTCATTTGCATGGTTAGCAAATCGCAAGTATCGCAGGTGTCAGTACGAGGATGATGGAAACTTAGGTAGGGAAATTTCTTTTTGAACGTAGTATAATAATAACGGTACGATATCTGCGTTTAAATTAAAATACACGCTTGCCTGTCTTCTACTATTTTCCGGATATTCGTATTGGCCGTGCCTTCTTCGTTTCACACCAGAAATTGAGAGTAATCCCATCAAGTATGAGTTTTGTTTTACATTATCTTTCATTCCATAAAAATCATGAAAGAGTTTTAGTTTGTGAACATGAGGAATTTCTCGACACTTGTATTTACATTTACAAATGACCTTAAAAGGGAATTGCAAATAAAAATAATATTAATAAAAACCGAAACCACTTACCTCGCCTTTAGGTTCCTTTTTCTCTCTTACAAGGCTATTACTTTTGTTAATATACGATTTTCCCTCACATCTTTTGATTTTTCTTTCTTCTTGTACTCTCCCTTTTCCTTTACTTCTTCTTGTCGTATTATCTTGTATTATATTTTCCATATTTACATGGAATTTATATATACACCCGTAGATATACAAGTAGATATACGCACGACGTGACGGTCGTGACAAGTGGCACACGTGGCACATAGCCCGTTATTTACAAAAACCAAAACCAGGACTGTAAATGACACAGACTCTATCTTGCGGAGACTTTTGTACTATAAAATAAACTATTTCCACTTAGCCCGTTATACAGGTTACTGACGCAGGCTCTTAGCAAGCATTTTAGTAAAAATCCTAATTTATATTTCTATGGCACTTAGCCCATTATTTACTTCTAGTCTTCAATTATTCTGGCACTTTCCAAGTACATACTTGTCTATACTTGTAGGGGCGCTCAAACGAAAGGCACAAATACATTGCTTTTACTAGTACGACTATTCATTTTGTGCCTACCCCACAACCATCACCATATTAATTCCAGTTAACAATGATTCTATGGATATTGATACTCACCGTATATTGGTTTCAGTTAAGAATGACTCTATGATTACAAATAAAAATATATGGAAAAATTAAATACTTACTTTTATTTTATCCTGCTGCAGAACTAGAATACTGGTTGTGGTGAAATTTTGAATACAAACTTTTGATACTAACTCCAGTCGCAAAAAATCTCAAAGCAACAAAGCAACGCAAAATCCTTACGGGAATCGCCTCTCTCATATTGGTATCATTCAGCCGAATGTTCGCGCTCGCCTACCTACTTGTAAACTGTACACATCGTGTGAGCGCCCTGCTTGCCATCGTAATTCGCAAAGCTCGTATACTTGCCAAGTACGCATATAATTGTGTATTCGTCAACTACACGAGTCGTCTGAGCCCGGCTTTATGAGACTAAAGATAAAACAGTTACAACAGAGGAAACCGAAATAAATGTTTTACTGGCCGTTACTTGAGATCCTGGACAGACTATTTTTAATTATTTAAAAAAAATGATTTTTAATGAAATATTACATCAAAATAATTTTGCGAGGTAAGGTAATGTTAGAGCTACTGACGGGACTCTCAAAGTGGCGGCACCGGTACAAATAGGAGGAGCCACGGGTCAGTTTCCCATCTATGTGTAGATTATCAGGGTCCGTATTTTTAAGGGACTAGTGAGAATCTCACCAATGAGATTAATGTATTACGGATTGCCTGAAACGAGATTCGGACCGATAGAGAATCTCACCAAAAGCGGTGAGAGGTGGTGAGAAGCTTAGAAACATGTGTATTGGATTTTGTCCGGTGATATTGCAGATCTCACCATTTATTCCTTTAAAAATACGACAAATTTGGAACTCTCATGTTTTAGGCAACCATGCAATACACCTATCTCATTGGTGATTCTCGCTAGTCCCTTAAGAATACGGGCCCAGTTATAATATACCAAGAACATTGATAATTTGCAATAATATTGTCATAGATGGTGGACGGTTGTTACATCAAAGCAACATGCAAAGCAAAAAGAGCAAATAACTTCTAAAATAAGTGATTAATATTTTTATTATTCACGTTATCATATTTTGAGTTAAAAACCTCACAACTTTGCCCACGAAAATATTGTTTTCGGTTAATATATTTCTGTGAGATTTTTTTTTGGTAATTGCGCTTATCCCAAAAGTTATGTTTTTGCATCAAGAATCATTAGTTCCAGTGTTGTTTCGATACCTTTATAAGAAGTATCCGAAAAAAAATAAAAAGAGGGTTGGCAAAGTTGTCAGCAAAATTTTCAACTATGCCCACTCATTTAAAAATCATCGTTGAGCAATTTTAAAACATTTTATTACAACTTTTCCCTCATATTATGTTTTTAAAAAAGTTTCTGCATGTATGAAAGTTGAAAAAACGGCTGAATACTTATAATAAATGTGTTTTTATTAGAAAAAATAGGAAATATCTCAAAAACTTGAAACAAATTAACAGTTTTCACTCATAAACCACTGAATAAACATTTTTTCATAGAAAAATAAAATTAAACTAATACAGTTTCATTGCTGAACAAAAAAAAACGTAGCATTCTCATTTAAATATTAAAAAAATCAACAATATTTTGGGAACTCATATTTTTACTCTTCAGAGCATGAACAGCCTGTGGAAGTGTTTGCTTACTATAGTTTTTATAATGGCGCGCTCCCAACTTTCTCCTATCAGTACCAAGGTACCACGTGCCATACTGCAAAAAAATAAATCAGTTTTCATTTTAAGCATTACTATAATTATCCTACAGTATTATTATTATTATTGTTTATAAACAAAATAAGCCATTTGAAGTGACAAAAAAACTTTTTCTTGAACGAAAAACTCCGAAAATTCATGTGACAACATTGCCCACTTCTTGTTATCGCCAATAAGGACTTTCTAATACACTCAGTAGAAATTACACAAAATCACGTTGGTAACAAAACATCAAGGTACGCCCATACCAAATTTTGTGAAATATTATTGATAAACAAAGTCACTGCAAACCTTAGCTTTTCATGTTCAAAATCGACAAAAACCAGCCTAAATTACCCTACCTGCTTCCGAAGAGCAACACACCCTAACAGTGGTTAGTGCATTACTGAGAGTTGAAATGACTTGCTAAGGAACGTTTGCGACCGTTGGAACGGTTTTACAATGTTTCTGGAGTTATAAAAAAAAACATGTTTACAACCTTACATATGGGCAAAGTTGTGACCTCTGGTGACCTTGTGAAACGAATAAGTTGCCTTTTTATTCTATGAGTGATATACTTCAAATGTTAAAGTATATCACACTTCTTGTTGTGTGTATTCTTTGCCTAGGTACATACGCATGCCTGTATAATAGGTAGTATGTTTTGTAAGCTATGGGTATGCAAAAATATTGTACTCATGAAAAAGTCTTGTCGGGCATCTAATTTTCCTATGGGAAACATCGGAAAAAGAAAATGTAAAGAAATATTTTGTTAACAAAATGCCTTCCTGGCGTTCGAATAGGAATTTTGTTGCCTCCAGCAATCATGCATCTTTTTAAAATATTTCTTAGCATTGTGTTTTTACGTTTTTTTTTTTTTCGGAAAAATTAGATGCCCTTGTGATATTACTTACGATGATCGACCGATTTTGATTTTTACGAAAATAAGAGATCCGTTCCATTAACAAAATCATGCTTTTGTTACTAACATGCACAATAATAAGTATGAATTTTTTCTCCGCTTTCGATGTATTCTATAATTTCCTGCCATATTATTTTTTTGCTACTCACAGACTCTTTCAAATAACAATCTGTATAAGACGTTATTAACATACTAACTATAATAGTACTCCTAAGTTACATTTCTATAAATCAATAAACAGAATCATTAGAAAGTTATTTGGGATTCCTTTCCGAAACATGGAAAACCTTATAGTAATTTCCATTAAAAACCCATTACGTTAATCTACAACATTCGGCGAATCTGAAATCATTTTATAAAAATAATAATTGTTTCTTTTCGAAGTTTATGGTCTATTTCTATTTTATTTGTAGAGATTTTGGTATTCGGAATAAACTTCTTACGATTGAAACTTTTTAATTAAAAAAACTACATACACCTACAGTCGACAGAAACAAACAAGAGCCTCGGAAATAATATGACGAAATTATTTTATCAATATAAATAAATTTTAGAAGTAAGAATTTGGTTGTCACGCATTTGCGCACTTTGAGATCTTTAAATTTACATGTTCCTATTCTGCGACGTTGTCGATTCTATTGTCGTAACAGACAGGAAGCCGTGGGAGGACATCTTTTCGAGATTGTTTCGATATTCTTCGAGAAGGGCCAGGAAAATTATTGAAATAGTCTTACAGAAAGGGGAGAGGTTATTTTTCCTTCCCCTTCTTGAAAAATTAACCAAAATAAACAACAAGCAGCACCACAAACTGACAAGACAAGAGACAACGTTGCTGGATAGGAACATGAGATTTATAAATAGTTTAAAAATCTTCTGTAAGTTTCTTATGGCATTTGTTACCTATTATTTATTTAAAATAATAAGGCACGATAAATTGCAACGGCGACTCAATGTGGAGAGCACCTCAGGTGTGAATTCGGAGACCAAACTAATATCAGTTCAGGGAGTAGTCTTACCGGTTCGCGGGTAATCCTACTTTATTCAAGTTATTGAAGTTATATTGAAGTTAATGAGATAATAAATGAAGTTAAGAAACCAAATGAATTTAATAAGTTAATTAATCAAGTTAAGAAATGTTATTAAAGTTAATCAAGAAAGGTAAGTGGGCGCCATCCTGAATAATATTAGTCGACTTGTTTTTCACCTCATAACTCTCTATCAACAAACCTGGAAATGTTGGAAGGGAAGGAATATGAACAACGTTGTTAAATTTACAAGTTTTATAATGACTTTAAAAATATCACAGTAAAAAAAAATTAAAAAAAATATTGTTGTTGTTTGTTGAAGCACGTTGTTTTTACATTGGTTTACTTTCCTTAATTTTCCACGTGTCTGAGAGGTCTAATGGAAACTACTTCGTCCGGAAAATTGGCAGGTACAGGTCTCAGGTACAAAGTTTCAGGTACTAAGTTCCAGGTACAACTTCCAAGTACAAAGTATCAGGTACTAACTTCCAGGTACGAAGTCTCAGGTACTAAGTAAGTGCTAAGAAAGATACATTGTATCAGAAATAGTTACATTCTTTTTTTTTTCTTGGAGGAAAAAATATAAAAGCAAAAATCACAAAAGGAAAAGCATATACTTAAATGCAACTTACCATTCACATTGAAGCACTTTAGAAAAGTAAAGTTTGAGGTAAATCTCTCAAAATAAATTTAAAATTCAACCTTATTGTTTCATGGTTCACAGGAGAAAGAAAGCTTATTCTAACTACTCGCTATTAAATTGTACCATGCGATGAGCAATCGACATACGTTGTATATTCCTTTCCTGTTCACATGCTCCGCTTCGAGAAAGAATTTACATATTAATAGTGTGTTCTTAATTTCTATCTCTCTATAAGAAAGAAGAATTGAAATATTTGACCAGTATCAGTGTATACTGATCCTCACCAATGGAGATTATCCGTCGCACATTAAATGTAAAAATTTAGCCTTTTAGCGGTGATCGGTGCTACAGGTTCTCGACGAGAATCACATGTTGGTAAGGGAAAAGGACTGGCTACTCGCCGTCCGGTAGATATTTAAATATTCCAATGATAGTGGTCAAATATAACGTTACACATTACTCATTCTTTTTTTCTCTTATTTTTTGGGAATCAAACCACAATAATGTTTTTTATTTTTTATTTCGACATTTCGGTAGCGTTCCAGCTACCGTTATCAAGATTAACTAGTAATAAAATAATGTTTGGTCCCTATCTGACACAACGAAAAAAATATGACAACTAGACAATCAATAGTATCACAGAATACACCATCCCAAGAAGAAGCGAAGCTTGTGCTATTTCACAATTCATTTTCTGAGTGCGCATGTCTAACAGTTGCCATTTTAAGCCCGTTATCTGTCAATGACGTGATTTTATTGTTTACCAAAGAATTTTCTCTGTTGTAAGCTTTTTGATTATTCACAAGTTTTTTTGTGTTTTGAACGATAAAATTTGTTTACAAAATTACATTTATTAGTTAGGGGTTAGATTACTTGCATCGCCAGTTGCTTCACAGACACCTCTTAATTCTATTAAAAGCTGCTGAGAACGTTTGATTTTTTGAAAAAACCGATCTTATTTCGCAAATTGCGTCAGAGTTGTCATCAGTCTCTTCAATTCAATTTTCTATGTCATTTTCGTCACTGTTTTAATCATCAGAATCAGAGTCACCACTAATTTGGTCTTCGATAATGGTTGCTGTAGTCGTATTGTCCAATTTCAAAGTCTTGAACAAATCTTGTACCGGGTGGTCCAATAAGCCGATCTCTCGGCTATATATCAGAAACTATTCAAGTTATAACTTTAGGAAAAAAAATTTCTTAGGAAAAGTGGACAAGAGAAATTGTTGGAAATTACTTTCAAGTTTCTAGGTTAACCGCTAGGGGGCGTAACCTGTAAAGAAAAATTTAAAACCCAGTTTTTTGTGAAATATGCCCAATTATACTTAGTGTTAAATAAGTAAACTAAAAAAAGGTCTCAATTTCGCACAAATTTGTTCGAGTACTTTTTATTCTATTTTTCCAAATAAAGGGTGGGGGAAAGTGGGAAAGTGTTTGTGGATAAATACCTATAACTTTGGTTTGAATCAACCGATTTCAACGAAATTAGTGTCAATAGAAAAAGTGAAGATGAATTAATCACATCTACTATAAAACAATGGCATTTAGTTTTAATTGTCATAGGTAGAGGGTACTTTCGAATGAAAAAAATTGAAATTTGTTTTCCTCAAGAATGTTCAATGGAAACACCTAATTATTGTGAATTATAATGGAACTGGATTGAATTCTTAACAAAATGGCGCAAACCGCATGTTGATAGCTTTTCTCGAACTCGAGATATAAATAAAAACGCATAAACATAAGTGAGTATAGTATTGACACCCTGTAATATAACTCAAAATTAAATATGGGAAAGGAAGATCATACAGATATCATGGTCATTAAAACTTGATGTCCAATTGAATCTTCAAATTGTTTTTCATCGTTTTCACACAAATATGTAATCTAGCACGCTTTGACATATCTGTTGCTTAAATTTCAGCTGTTGATATACTATTTACAGCGTTTCTAATGCACTGTTGCATATCGTCTCGCGTGGTTGGTGAGTTTAGTACGCTAAATCCTTCAATCTTTCCCACATATAAAAGTCCAGACATGTTAAGCCTGGAGATCTAGCTGGCCCTGAGAATATACTTACCCTTCCAATCCATCCATTTGGATAGCTTACATTCAAATAATCTCTAACTATTCTGGAAAAGTGCGCAGGACACCCGTCATGCTGTAATATTATACCTCATGTTTGTAAGGGAATATCTTTCAATAAAACAGACAACCAATTATCCAGAAAATCCAAATATGTATCGCCATTTGAAGTTCCAAGAAATATGAACCTGCGATCTTTCCGTCAACTATACCACACCAAACATTAAGACTCCATCTACCTTGAAGCTGCACTTCCTCTACCCAGAGCGGATTTTCTTCAGATCAATAATGCTTATTATGCAGATTAACACCACCCGCACTATTAAGCAAAGCCTCTTCTGCACACAAAATTTTTGGCATGATATGCGGTTGTTCTTCTAGCAGATTTAACAATTGCAGTAACCTGAGATTGAAGCAGCATTTAATTGGACATTAAGTCTTAATGATCGAAATTTATGTATGATCTTTTTTTTATATATTTAATTCTAAGTTATAATACAGAGTGAGTCAATACTATACTTACTTATGTTTATGCGTTTTTATTTATATCTCGAGTTCAACAAAAGCTATCAACATGCGGTTTGCGCCATTTTGTTAAGAATTCAATTCAGTTCCATTATAATTTACAATAATTAGGTGTTTCTATTAAACATTCTTGAGGAAAACAAATTTCAATTTTTTTTCATTCGAAAGTACCCTCTACCTATGACAATTAAAACTAAATTCCATTGTTTTATAGTAGATGTGATTAATTCATCCTCACTTTTTCTATTGACACTAATTTCGTTGAAATCGGTTGATTCAAACCAAAGTTATAGGTATTTATCCACAAACACTTTCCCACTTTCCCCCACGCTTTATTTGGAAAAATAGAATAAAAAGTACTTGAACAAATTTGTGCGAAATTGAGACCTTTTTTTAGTTTACTTATTTAACACTGGGTATAATTGGGCATATTTCACAAAAAACTGGTTTTTAAATTTTTCTTTACAGGTTACGCCCCCTAGCGGTTAACCTAGAAACTTGAAAGTAATTTCCAGCAATTTCTTTTGTTGACTTTTCATAAGATTTTTTTTTCCTAAAGTTATAACATGAATAGTTTCTGATATATAGCCGAGAGATCGGCTTATTGGACCACCCGGTACATTAAGGTTCAATATTATATGCCCCAAACACCTATAGTTACACTCTTCTTCATTTAAATGCGGTATAGGGGTTTGCAGCACTTCGCTAAAAGTTGTTTCCACATTCGAGATAAATAAAATAATTATTCAATATTTGCGAGACTCACGAGTGAGATTCCAGACGAGACTTTTGAAACGAAAGTATCGTCTTGATTCCACGTGACGAGACTCATGCAAACAATCGTGGGTTAGGTTAGCGATAGTTCATGGTACGATAACGGTACATTTATTATAGAAAAATGTTTTTGTAATATTATTGTGAACTACGCCTTCTAGCTGTATAGTGCGAAACTTAAATTTCCAGCAGCTTCTGGTAAGCGGGTTTTTAAAGCAGATTTTCTTCACTAAGCTCTACGATAAATAGTTGATGAGATACAGCGGGTTTCCTCTAGTAACCCTAGAGTACTAATTTATCGTAAAATTTACGACGCTCCATTTTCTTTGCCAAGTTTCGTATTGATGCAAATGTTTAAACAAGCTGAGCGTCGTAGTACTCCTAGTTTTTTAGTAAAAAAAAGTTATTGAAAGAACCAATGAGTAAACGTTAATTTTTTGCTTATTGAAAGTTTCAAACTGATCTGTTTTTTTCCTCCAATTTTCAGAAAGTCGTAAAATTTATAAAACATTAAAAATAACGTTCAAGAAAACATCGATAATAAAATAATGAATCAACTTTCTAAAATCATAAAAATGTAATTAACTAATATTAGTTTTTTGAAAATATAAAAAGGTTTCCAAGTTAGCGGTTGTTACTTTAGTGATTCACACCGTTCAGTTAAAATGTACAAGTTTATAGTTGTTTTGCTTGCCATGCAAGTGGCCAACGTGTTCTCACAATACCTTATTAATGGAAGAGTAAGTAAAGCAATAGTGTATTCTCTCACAAGGTTAGAAAATGAGCTTTAGCCGCCCAAGACCATTAGATGCACGAGCAAGCGTAGCGAAGCGACGGCATCTGATAGTTAATGACGACTAAAGCGTTTCCTTCATGTGTGACACACAACTGTTTAATGATTTACAAAAATATTCAAATATTCACGTGAAATGTTAAAGCCATCAAGTGACAGAGGGTAAAAGTCTTAAAAAATGGTGGTGTTATTAATTTTCTGCTAAGCATTACTATCTTTGGAGTTCATATGTTCAAATTCGAATTTCATTCATTTAAATATGATTTTCACACATTTACTTAGTGAATCATGGTAGGAGAATTAAAATAACAGCTAAATTGAGAATTTATCTTTGTCCTTGATTAACTATCGACTGAGTGGATTTATCGAAAAATGACATCAAACCTTTTTTGTATGGCGTTGAATTCTCTACCAAAATCTATAATGGGTATTGCAGTACAATTTTTTATTTATAAGATATAAAAATCAGGAGAAAAAGAAACTTTTTCCCTATTCTATTCTTATGGGAACTTGAAAAGTGTGATGCGAACAACATATTTTCAGAGGCCTATTTTGGCTTATAAACGAAACTTTTGAGTATGGTCCGAATTTTTTTTTTAAACGCCCTATTAAGTATGTATGATCGTAATCGACTCCTCTGGATTCGATATTGACCCACTTTGAACGAGCCTTGAGCATATCAGTCAAGTAACTTCTAACGTACTCTGTATTTTTATTTTTAGAATTTGACTTCGTCAGAGGTTATGGCCCTTTTTACCAATGCGGTGAGTATGGTTAGGAACAATAAAAACATAATTATATAGTTTTGCGTGGAATTAATGTGCACCGTTTCGCGTTAAAATAACAGAATGCGGCACGGTCTCTTCGAGGGATCCGAACAGATAAAAAAACCTCATTCGAGTCTTCTACCCCCAAGTGAACCATTGATTCTTATTGGTGCAATGTAACTTTCGATAGATAGGCCTATGCAAAATTTACTTCAATCGCTAGTCCACATTGACTGTGGACGTCCCAGGTTTGGATCATTTCATTTCTGTTATTCACGGGGCATTGTGTTTTTAGATGTTGCAGTGATTGAGATTTCGTTTCATTGATTGACGGTATTTTTCGGTAATAATCAGAATTATTTTTTACTTAATTTGCTTGATTCCACAGATGTTGCCATGTCATATTAAATATAATAAAATGATTAATTGTTGTATGTTTAACAAAGAAATATTCTATTGTTAGTATTCTTGAAATTTGAGAAAGTATATAGTATATATCGTCTTCTGCCACCACGTCATAAATTATGTTTGTTTTCCGTAGGAACAGGTACTGATACAGCAATAAAATCCCTCATTGGGCCCATAATGAATTTGTTAGTTCTCGGTTAATTGTCATTTTCTCGTTGGTAATACTTTGATGTACGACATAAGCGTTTATAAGGGATGTACCAGTCAAGAGATCCATCGACAATTTTCGGTACCACTTTATTCCTTTACATACCGCCGAATTATAGTTTTCATTTGGTCTGATACCTATGCCTGAGTGACTTTGTTCAGCTACATGTTCGCCTACTTTTGATTTTTTTGGAAAAAATTTTATTACCACTTTTGTTGGTACACTGCTCCCTTTGACATGTCCTTTTCCACAATACACGTTGAAACGACAAGAAAAACCACCTTACTGGAAAAGTTTGAAAAGCTTCATTTCAAACTTATGCTTGTCAAAGCAGTTGTTTTCTCTGGGAATGATGGGAGCCTTCAATGTATGCTTCAGTCTCTTAATCAATGGAGTATTATTTTGCAAACGGTCAAAGTTTATAACAGAATTGTCGGTGGAATGGATCGTTTTCCATAATATCTGGAAGCGGTTCCTTGGCATTATGGAGACCCCGAAATTATTATTTTCTTGTTCGTTACAGTTGGGTGGTACAGTTTGTTCCAATGATTTTAGTTATAACGTTTATGGTGTTTAGGTTTGCTCGGTTTCTTCTTCGGAAAAGAAAATGTAGATGTAGATTAAGGTATAAAACTAACTTCTTAGGTAGGTAAGGTACTAGGAAAACTCAACTGGATTCGAATACAGTCAACGAAACACAATAATCCAACTAATTTCATCATTTGAATTTAATAACTATCTGATGTTATAAACTTTTGTTTGTTTAATTAGATCTATGGAGGCAATTACGGCAACTTGAACAATCCGGTAAGTGTTTTAACTTTTTAAATTCACTTCTAGTGGAGCTTTCCACAATTGAAATTGAATATGGCAATAGTGTTAGTATAGGTACCGACTCTAAACTACTTAAGAGAAAAAATCAGCGACATTTCTGATTTCTTGTGATTTTAGTGAAAAATTTACTCCACTAGCTGGGCTACAATAGGTAGTCATTGAAGCATAAGCGTAGAAAAGAGTTGGGACTCAATTATTCATCACTCCATTTTTGATGAATAAAAAGTGTAGATAAAAATTGTTTTTCCTTCTTTGCAAAACAGTTCCCAGTTCACTTACCAGTGAGAGTAGGGTTGATTATAAAATTTGCCATACTTGAAACAGAAAATTTATTATTAATACTCTAAATACATTACATTTACAATACTGTATTATTATTTCAAATTGTATCATTTACTTTTCACTGATTCCTAACGTACTTTTGGATGTGAAAGCGGTAACAATCTGTACCTATATATTCATTTGAAAAACGTTTTTTTATATAAAATACTTTATTATTTTCAAGTTCCCATCCACCAACAAAAATACGTCCCCTACTGAACCATCAGGAAGTCTCAGCAATGGTAAGTACGTTATGGTCAGGAAATATACTTTAATTATAATATTATGGTACGGTTGTTAACAAATTTGAAACATGTGGGAAGTTCAGACAAGAAAATACAAGAATGGGGAGGATACGAAGCTACGTAGAAACGAGTTTCAACTTTTCATACTGTTTCCACTCTAGAAACAGTTAACTCTTGAAAGATGATTCAGAGTATTTGCAAACAGGATCTGTAACTCCTATATAACATACTTTGTGCACAATGCTTCATTTCTTCCTGCAAGGAACAACATGCAAGAGGTGTTCAAATTGGTGGTGGAAACTCCCCAAAACTTCATTTATGAGTCAAGTGTTCTTTACAATCAACAATTACAGTAGAAAATGTTTTCTAGGATATGCTCCAGAACAACCAAAAGGACAAATATACACAGAAAAGGGGTGGCCAACTGTACGCCTAACTCCCGAACAGGAAATGATGCAAGCCAGAAATGCCAGATACCAATTTGGGTTTTTCATCAACGACGGTATTTCTCTCGATTACCAACAAAGATATGAAGCCAGAAATAATGGACTTGTAAAAGGCGCATATTCTTATGATGATGGTTTTGTATTTAGATCAGTAGAATATGAAGCTGATATCAATGGATTTAGAATAACCAAGTAAGTATCAATTCACATAATTCAATTTCCCTCCTCAAAGCTGCTTCCAACATTCTAACGTCCATCGCGGACTGCGCACAATTATTCTTCTCTCCCTTTCAACTGGTTTTTTTAAATATTTTCCTTGTCGTACTTGTGTGTATCGTATGCCGCGAATAGAATTTTCGCAATCTGTATCTGAGGCATGATCGTGGAGATGAGTTTTGGTTGTTGACATGGGCGTAGTTGAAGGAATTACTTCGAATTATGGATATAGTTTTAAAACAATATTCTTTCTGGGACGATTCAAATATTTGTCGAAAGTTCTTAATTTTTCATTCACTTTAGCTTAACGCGCCTTGACAGTGGTGCTCATTGACACAGAAAAGAGTAGCTACAAATATTTACGAGTTTTATGAGTTAAATAACAGCTATTACTATTTTTAAATTCGATTTCATGGCATGATATGAGTAGCTTTCAGAAACTGTAGGACTTTCTTGATCTCGTTGGAGCAATGGAGCATCTCCTTGACATTAGGCCTTGGGTCAAATCGTTGATATGTAGCGGTAAATTGTTTTCAGCCAGTCAGTATGTGCTTAATCATTACAGCTATGGCAAACGGGACGACATCCTATGCTAGTTTGGTGTGGCTGATTAGTATTATTCTGATTTATAGTAGCCTCTCCTTGGTTTATAAAGTCAAGAGAGAGAAGTATATGAAAGGAAATCATGCTATTACGCCATAGGTATCACCAAGATCCTTGCATAAAGTTATTGAAATGGGACTTGAGGTCGGTTGCGAGCTGGTATTTGGGGTTGATGTAAGAGTACACTTCTTTCGCGTGGCGGTTAGCAGTTCCGTTACCAGCAATTCTGATGTGAGATGGAAACCAGATGAGAGAAACTGATATCTTGAGCATCGAGAGTTTGATAGATGTCGTGTATGTTCTGAGCAATTGTGTGGTCAGTGAATATTGTTTAAATTGACTGAATGCATGAAATGGAGTCAGTGCATATTGCAATATTCATGTGGGGTAGGAAGATGCATTTGAAAGCTTGAGGAATGCTTTGAAGCTCGCCTGTGTGGGCGCTACACACAAGGTAGAGTGGAGAAGCTTACAAGTCCATGCTTCGATGTAACTGCACAACCAACGCCGGAGACAGTTTTGGAAGCATCTGCACACGGTTTAATCTAGCTAGCTCCGGTTTCGTTCTTTGTCATACAAGAATGGTGGTAGATACCAATTTTTCTCATTATGGTGTATTTAGTAACTCAAATTAAACTGAAAATATCTTGTCGTATTTATACATTTTCTTTTAAATTCAGAGAAGAATCTTCAAACTCAAGAATGGCAAAGGTCCCTACTGGTGTAGCGCGTGTAGTGGTTTTAGAAAATGGTAACGCTTTAGATTACAATATTACTCAAAATGAACTCAACGAATATAGAAGAAGAGCCAACTTATCACCAAAAACTGCTTAATGGTTTAATTTTGTAACAAACGATCATTCCTGTAGCATTTTCAAATAAACAATTTTGTAATTCCTTCAGTTTTATTTATTTATATTCATAGACTGTTGTAAAATGTCACAGGGGCCGTGTTCCATTTGAATTCCGCCCTCTTCGTATTATTCAAGCGAAACTTTAGGAAGACAAGCTTATTTTAATACATTCGTTCAGGTGGTACTGTTGATAACTTGAGGGTCAAATATGTGCCCTACTGGTTTGACTTTAGTATCTGGCAACGTAGCGTAAAAGTAGATGTGGAAGTATCAAACGGAAGCAGTAATTAGCAAATGTTAGGACAAAAATGATAAAAATCGTGAAATCGTCCGAGTAATATGTATACTGTGAAACTTGGTGAAGAGAGACATCATTTTACATCCACATTCATCTCACTTATAGAGGTATTCCACTCACCTAGTGTCTCAGATATTCAGGTATAATAGTATATTCTTCAACGAGTGCAGAATGATGGCTATAATTCACTCGGATGATGTTTCCAAAACGAGGGAGCGCAGCGAGTGAGTTTTGGAATCATTCAAGTGAATAATAGCCATTCTACACAATTAAAAGACTATACTTTCTCCACGACTAAAAAGAAAAAACTTCCAGTGAGGATCGCACCTCGATCGTCCGCGCCATAGTCAACCACCACTAGGCTATAGACCATATTTATGAAAATGTAAAGAGGAAATATATATACGTAACTTATATTTTTAATCGGAACCCTTACATTTATAAATGATATTAATTCCGGGAGGCGTACATATTCACTATCGCTACTGTTGTCCATTTTTTTCTCTTATAATACGTAAAATTATGATTTTATAATTATTTTGACGTTTCAAACGACGCGCTGTCAGAAGCGATTTGCGTTCTTAGGTATTTGACGTTTTAAAGAGACGATTTTTTTTTATTTTAGCTTAACGTGCCTCGACAACGCTGGTCATTGGCACAGAAAAAATAAATACAGATATTTACATAATTATTACAAATATTTAAATTAGATTTTACAGTATAGGTTGGTAGCTTTCAGGAACTGTAAGACTTTCTTGATTTCGGTAGGGCAGTCATTTCCTTGAGGTTGGGCCTAAGATCAAGTTGTTTATATAACAGAAAATTGTTTGCAGTCCGTCAGTATGTGCTTAACGGTCACAATATCGTTACAGCTATGGCAAACGGGACGATTTCCTGAAGACATCAGATATCCGTGCGAGAGTTTGGTATGACTGATTCGGATTCTTCTTGTAGTAACCTCTCTCCGAGTTGAGAAGTTCAGGGAGAGAGGAGAAGTGGATGGATATCATGAAGTGGTGTCGTGCTATTGCGCCACAGGTGTCGCCAAGAATCTTGTGTAACGTTTTTGAAGTGGATCTTCAGGTCGGTTGCGAGTTGGACAATGTGTGTTGGGTCGTTGTTAGTGGTAGCATCTTTCGCGTGGCGGTCCGCAGTTTCGTTACCATCAATACCGAAGTGAGATGGAAGCCAGATGAGGGAGACTGTTATATTTTGAGCAACGAGAGTTTGATAGATGTCGTGTATATTCTGGACAATTGGGTGGTCAGTGAAGATTGACTGAATGGAGGAAAGGGAGTCTGTGCATATTGCAATATTTTTTTGGGGTAAGTGGATGCTTTTGGAAGCTTGAAAAATGCTTTGTAGCTCGCCTGTGTGAACGCTACACACTATAGGTAGGGTGAAGGAGCTTATGAGTTCAAGCTTCGTGGAAACTGCACAACCAACACCGGAGTCAGTTTTGGAAGTATCTGTGTAGAGTATTAAATCATAAGGTTTTTTTTGTAGTAATTCTAGGAATGCTCTCTTTATAAGTGCAGTGGGAGATTCATGCTTATTATAAATGGTAAGTGAGGTATCGATTGTAGGGATATTTTTGGTCCAAGGTGGAGAAGAAGGTAGAGGGAGCGGGGAGGTCAGAGAAAGGTCGGTATGAGTATTTGGGGGATAGATTTTATAATTGTTCGAGGGTAAGTATGGGGATTAGTCGTTGAAGTGAAAAGCGAGTGAACAGGATTGAGAGGATTGGAGGATACTGAGGCAGCATATGAGAGGAGTAGGGATTGGCGTCTTATGGGTAGGGGTAGTTCATTAGCTTTGATGTGAAACTATCAGCAGGGCTAGAGCGAAAGGCACCAAGGCAGAGGCGAAGAGCGGTATTGTGTACAGAGTTCAGTGAATCAGTGACAGATTTGGGGGCAGACAGAAGCTATTTGCGTTCTTAGGTATTTGACGTTTTAAAGAGACGATTTGATTTGTTCATTTCAATTCATTTTAGCGTGAATTCTGATAATAATAGAATGTGATTGGCTAACGAGAGTGAATTCTTTTTATTATTCACTGGTGTGAAGAGTTTATATCATTATGCAGATAAATATGTAAAAATAATTTGTGCGTTATTATTTAGTCGTGGAGAATAGTATATTCTTCAACGAGTGCAGAATGATGGCTATTATTATTATTATTCTATACAAGTGAAAGACTAAACTTTCTCCACGACTAAAAAGAAAAAACTTCCAGTGAGAATCAAACCTCGATCGTTTGCGCATAGACAACCACCATTTCTCATAGAGCATATTTATAATAATGTAAAGAGCAAATATATATACGTTTTCAACTCATATTTTCAACCAGAACCTTTACATTTATGAATGAAATTAATTCCGGGAGGTGTACATATTCACTATCGCTACTGTTGTCAATTTTTTTCTCTTATAATACGTAAAATTATGATCATTTAATTATTTTGAAGTTTCAAACGACGCGCTGTCAGAAGCGATTCCGTTCAGGTATTTTACGTTTTAAAAAGACGATTTGATTTATTCATTTTAATCCATTTTAGCGTGAATTCTGATAATAATAGAATGCGATTAGCTAACGAGAGTGAATTCATTTCATTATTCACTGGTGTGAAGAATTTATATCATTATGCAGCTAAATATGTAAAAATAGTTTGTGCGTTATTATTTAGTCGTGGAGAAATAAATATCTATTTTATTTACAGACGGTTCTATTAATAATGATCAGAATAAAGGTGAAAAAACAATTTAAGACCCCGAGGCAGTTACAGTTGTCAGAACCAAACATGAGCCCCGGAAAATATGCGAACTAAAATAAGGTCATCGTAAGCAGCCAATCAAGAGCCAATGTTAACGATTGTCCATTAGTAATTGTTAAATATAATCGAAATAATATGACCGAGTGATTTCATCAACATACATCATTTAATTCATTCTGTATCAGTGTTGTCGATGCGAGGATGATTATCCGACTTTTAGACAATTTCACTAATTTGGATCCAATAGTTTTTCGAATATTTTGTAGAAGGGATATATAAAATGGCTAAAGTTTTTGGGGATTTTCCATATTGACTGGGGTCGAAGATTTTATTTAGATAACCAATGTGTCCTTTTGGTAATTTTGACAAATTCTGATAATTTGAATAGTAAGTTCGGGTAATTTTCATTTTTGCATCGGCAACACAGGACTATAACCAGTTCATATTTTGTTGCTTTCCATAGAAACATGACCCTTATTTTTCATGACATTAATACAGTCATGTAATTTGAAAATATAGACATATGGAGCAAACGGTAGTCCAATATAAATTTTTTATTAATATTTAGAGTTACATTTTTAGCAAGCTTGACTTTGTTTAAATATCTTTTAACAGTTGACATTTATGGTATCGATATTTGGTTATCGATTCAAAATATCGAGTTGTTACTACAAAAATACAACTACAGCGACATGAACACGCCCACCAGAGCTCACGTTTGCTTCTGCCAACTGTATGTACATAATTATTCTAAATGTGCTCAGTCCTATGGAGTAATTTGTAAGTGGTTCTCTTTTTTTCAAAAGCGACCATATGAACACTGATGATGCTGAACGACCAGGACCGTCATTTACTGTAACTACCCTAGAAATGGTTAATAAAATCCGTGCCTTTGTACTTAGAGATCGCCGAATAAAAGAGATAACTAATGAAATAAATATTCAAACCAATATTTTGCATGGAAGGTTACATATGAAAGAGGTATGTGCAAGGTGGGTGCCGCGATTGCTTAATGCTGATCAAAAGCTCGCTCGCATTAAAAATTCAAACGAATGTTTGGATATCTTCTAACGTAATCCATGCTTCCGTCGATATGTCACAGTGGATGAAACTGGGGTACATTAATTCATCCCAGAATCGAAAATACAGTCGAAACAAGGGACTGTATCCGAGTAACGTGATCCGAAGAAAGAAAATTCCTGTTTTTCAGCTAATAAAGTTATGGACACAGTGTTTTGTGATTATTTATTATTTACAAAAAGGGAAAACGATGACTGGTCAATATTATGCTGATTTGCCGACACGTTTTGATGTCGAACTTAAGAAAAAACGACAGAATTTGTTCAGGAAAAGGTTTTTGTTCCATCACAACAATGCTCCTGCCCATTTGTCCGCTATTCTTGCTGAAAAATTAGCCGAACTGCGTTACGATTTATTGCCTCACTCGCCACATTCACCTGATCTCGCTCCTCTAGATTACTTTCTGCTTCCCCCCACTCAGGAAAATGGATTGGTTAAAAGCGATTTCGGACAAATGAGGAGGTGATTGCAGAGACAAACGTGTATTTTGCGGAACTTCCGAAATATTATTTTTTCAGTGGTTTAAAAAAATTAGAAACTGGCTGGAATAAGAGTGTAGAGCTAAAAGGAAATTATGATGAAAAATATAGTTATTTTTGTATCTAGTGCGCGAAATGCTACTTGTTGTTGAACGAGAATTGAATTTTTTAAAGAATCGAAGCCGAGGGAAAACATTATTCAAGACCATCAAAGTAGTTCGAACACGAGATGCAAACAATATTTTTTCTAAGAATGTCAGAATCTATTTTTTTCAAATATTAGAAATAAGTAAAATGCCTAATTTATTATGGAAAATAGTGTTGAGCTGACTTAGAGGCTATGGCTTAAAATGTCTTTCTTAGTAAAATTTTCACTGTTACTATGGAAACAGAGTGGCTGTTGTTGACAACAATAATAATTATTTTAAAGTGACGTTTGTGTGTTAGTAAACTTTGTGCTCCCTGATGAAATGATAATAGAAAATGTGGCGTGATCGAATTTTTGAATTAGAAAGAAACAATAACTTATTATTTATTATGACAGCTGGTTTTTCATTTTTATCCCGAAAAAAAAGAAAAAACGTTTTTGGGTTAGACCGAGCTTAAGACACCGACAAAAAAAATTAACTTACACGTACTTTCAACACTCCATTTTATTATTTTTTCCCCTGAAGTAGTCATTTTTCATACTGCGTTCTTAAACGACACACAATGACACAAGAGGCGACGGGAAAATAAAGAGTTGTTGAAAATACCAACAAAATCAATTATTTGCCGCAATGGTTTGATTTTGTTCAACAAATGTTGGTAAACATTGAGGTACTGTTTTGTTTTTGTCTTTTCGGTTTGATGTGGACCCGGCGCAAACACAGGGCATCCCCAACCAAATAGGAAGGGCATTTAGTGAAAAAACTGCGATATATTTCACTTTTAAATCCATACAGATGTTAAATGAAATTTGATGTTCTCTTCAAATAATGTTACATATTCGTAAACCCACAAGTGTAATTTGATTCATCATGTTCGACTTTTGTAACACACTAGACTAGACTATGAGCCCATGGGGAAAAAAGTGTCGCGATTTGAAACAGCAGCAAACCCATTCAGAACGATAGTTTATCATGCCACCGTCGGTTCCAGCACTATGGCGTACATTTTCTCTTGTGCAAAAAAGCGCAGTGGAAAACTGAACATTTTATTTGCCACAGCCTAAAAATGTGATGAAACTGTACGCCGTTTGTTACATTTTATAGTAGAACCATAGGAGATTGGTCGAGACTCTATGCCGTTCAAAAATAATCGTGAGGAAAATCTAGGAAAATTTTTGAAAACTCTCATTTTTATCCCCTGAAACCGAGATATGAAACTGTACGCCGTTTGTTAGATTTGGTAGGAATCATGGAAAATAAGAAATTTCTCACGGCTATTCACCCAACTGTTTCTGTACGGCACTACTGTCAAATATTTATTTATGTGTTGTATAATCTACAGAAACAAATACCGTACAGTTTCAAATCACCTTTTTAGAGGGTAGAAAATGAGAGTTTTTAAAAATTTTCCTAGATTTTCCGAACGATTATTTTTGAACGTCATAGAGTATGGATCGATCTCTTATGATTCTACTATCAATTCTAACAAACGGCTTACAGTTTCATATCTCGGTTCCAGGGGGTAAAAATGGGAGTTTTCAAAAATTATCCTAGATTTTCCTCACGATTATTTTTGAACGGCATAGAGTCTCGACCGATCTACTATCAAATGAAACAAGCGGTGTACAGTTTCATCACATTTTTAGGAGGTGGAAAATAAAATGTTCAGTTTTCCACTGCGCTTTTCTGCACAGGAGAAAATGTACGCCATAGTGCTGGAACTGATGGTGGCATGATAAACTATCGTTCTGAATAGGTTTGCTGCTGTTTCAAATCGCGACATTTTTTTCCCCATGGGCTCATAGTCTATACGCAATTTATTGTATATTCTTGTTGAGCGCTTATGATTCTAGTGATTAAGACGCATTATACAGTGCTATTCAAAAGTCCCCTCCCCCCCTCGTATCTTTTGAACGGCTACACTTACATCAATAAAATTTGGAGAGTGAAAATAAAGTGTTGTAAAACTTCTCTACGAATGGTAACAGGTGACGTAATAGTAATAGTAATAGATGACGTCACAGTGCCACTCTGGCCAATAATTTTAAATAGGACCTTATGGTAAGTGATATCTCGTTTGAAAGGCATTGACATTGGCTACATGGCCATATTAATTTTGTTTGGTTTTAAACTTATTTTGACGGATAAATTAAATGAACACCAAAATTATTGAAATTATTTTTTTAAATTTAATTAATCAAATATCAACAATGGATTCTTATAGCAAGTGTTCAAAATGTGCTCCGTCTACTTCCTGACAGTAATACATCCTATTAGTAAACTCTTGTCGTACTCGTTCGAATGTGTCAGCTGAAATTGCATTGCATTCTTCAAAAATTATTTCTTCCAAAACGCCAATGCTATCTGGTGCCGTAGTATAAACCTTGGATTTCAAGTACCCCCATAGAAAAAAATCTAATGGTGTCAGATCTGGTGACCGAGGTGGCCATTCTATAGCACCTCACCGGTCGATCCATCTACCTCTATATTCTTCATCCAGGTAACGTCTTACTGCACCATAATAATGTGCAGGAGCACCATCTTGTTGAAATGTTATTTCCAGATGGCCGAATTAATGTGGATTATCTTCCAGAATTTCAAGAATTAACGGCATACATACACTTCACCGCTAAATTTGAATTAAGGAAAACAGGACCAACTATGTGGTTTCCCAAAATACCTGCTCAAACATTGACTTTTTCTGGAAATTGGGTATGTTGTTCACGAAAGGTGTGAGGATTTGTGTCACTCCAATACCTTACATTTTGTGTATTCACATTTCCATTGAGGCAAAAAGTACTTTCGTCACTAAAACAAATTGTTTTTGACTAATTTTATTTGTCATTCACAGAATTCGAGTCTTCTGTCGGGGTCGTCATCCGAAAGGTGGTTCACCAATTTTAACTTGTATGGATGAAATTTATTTATAGCCAACACTCTCTGTACTGTACTTATACTTACTCCACAGATAGACGCTTTAGTTGAAGATGAAGTAGGGTTTACTACCATTTCAGCAACTATATCAATTTTTTTATCATCACTAAATGTTGGTCGACCAGATCGTTTGATTCAAAGTTGTGAAGAAGCTCCATCAAATAAGTTCTCGAGATAGGGCGATCTGAGTATCTCTCTTAAAAAAAACTTTCCACTTCATGGAGATTCTTTCTAGATTCACCAATTATTAAGATAGCTGCTACATTGTCGGCTTGAGTACGTTAAACAATAATAAAATTAAATATTCAAGCTTTTTAGAAAAACTTTGCAAAGCAACAAATAATATTATTTAAAAAAAAATTTTGACAACTAGCCAGAGGCGGACTGAAAAATCTTCAATATTTAATTGTGAAATAATAATTTTGGTATTTATTTAATTCATCCGTCAAAATTAGTTTTAACCCAAACAGAATTAGTATGGCTATGTAGCCAATGTCAATGCCTTTCAAACGAGATATCACTTGCCATAAGGTCCTATTTAAAATTATTGGCCAGAGTGGTACTGTGACGTCATCTATTACTATTACGTCACCTGTTACCATTCGTAGAGAAGTTTACAACACTTTATTTTCACCCTCCAAATTTTATTGATGTGAGTGTAGCCGTTCAAAAGATACGAGGAGGGGGGGACTTTTGAATAGCACTGTATATATTCAATGAAAAAAAATTATTCAATCACTGCCCCCAAGCTGAAACCACTGAAATTTTCATTTCAACGGAAAAAACGAACGAACGAACAAAATACAGAGAAAAAATGGAAATATATTATGCAGTGCATATTTCTCATTAATTCTCCTTACCTCAATTATTAATAATAATTTTTTTTCAAACACTCAAACTTAGGTTGTAATAGTTATTGTGTTGGGAAAATTCATAAATTTTGGAATCATACAATTTTATGTATCGTTTGCGTGTGGTATAAGAGGGATTTTTCCCACAAGGATATTTTTTCTATAATAGAGAGCCCCTTAATTTATATTCTCAATGATTTGAAAATACACAAAAATTCAATTATTATTCATTTATTGAAATAGCACATTGAAATAAAAAATAATCACGTCACAAGAAAATGAATTAATTATTTCATGTGATTTTTAAAATTGGTTAAGAATTTGGATTAAGGAATTTTTGGGGATGCAGAATGTGAATTATACATGTAAATTAAATCTGAAATAACTCCTGATCCTGTATCAATATTTTCTTTTTGAACCCAGTAAGTTGAACATAAAAGGCATCTATAGCTGATGAATTATTCAGCCGGTTCCGATGATTTATTATGGTTGAAGAAACTCGGGAAAATAGCCCTTCTGTCGGAACATGGAATCATGGTCCTTCCACCACCGTATATTTGTTATCTTGTCACATCGTGGCAAAGAAATAATTATATTGTTGGAGCTCCATCATTCTTTCGTTAGGCGATGATGACACCACATAATATAGAGCATCAAAATTAATTTCAAAATCTAATCTTTGTCATAATCAGGTTTTGAACTATTCAGTATCTACGCCTTGGATTTTTTTTCCAATTTCTGACTTTTTAATCTTAAGTAATGAATTTTGTATATATTCATTAATTTTTTCTGGGGTGGTTTTCTTCAACTCTTCACACCCCGTAGTAGCGTCAAAAGTTTCTAATTCATGCCAAGGATCCAAAATTAAGACTACGGTATCCAATTAGTTATTTGCTAGTGTATTTGCATGAATTAGTTTTTTGGTAGTGTACCTATGAGAATTTTATAACGGGCTGCCTGGAAGCCCATTTTAAGCAATTCATCCACTTTGTTGTCGTCAGCTTTAGGGTCCCATTCAAGAATTTTGCTTTCTAGTTTGTCAATTGACAGATTGAATGATACAACAACCTTTGACAACGTAGCATATGTGTCCCAGTGCAACTGCTGGCATCTCATCACTTGAATTCCATCGTGTACATACATCTAACACAGATTACTTGCATCGCCAGTTGCTTCACAGACACCTCTAAATCTTATTAAAAGCTGCTGAGAACGTTTAATTTTGAAAAAAAAAACGACCTTATTTCGCAAATTGCGTCAGAGTTGTCATCAGTCTCTTCATTGTAATTTTCTGTCATTTTTGTCACTGTTTTAATTATCAGCATCAGAGTCATCACTAATTTGTTCTTCGATAATGGTGGCTATAGTCGTATTATCTAATTTCTAAGTCTTGAACAAATCTTGTACAGTAAAGGTTAATATATGCCCAAAACCCCTAAATAAACACTCTTCTACATTCAATTGCGGTATAATGGTTTGCAGCACTTCGCTAAAAGTTGAAAAAATGAATAAACGTTAATTTTTTTGCTCATTGAAAGTTTTAAATTGATGTGTTTTTTTCCTCCAATTTTCAGAAAGTCGTAAAATTTATAAAACATTAAAAATAATGTTCAAGAAAACATCGATTATTAAATAATGAATCAACTTTCTAAAATCATAAAAATGTAATTAACTAATATTAGTTTTTTGAAAATATAAAAAGGTTTCCAAGTTAGCGGTTGTTACTTTAGTGATTCACACCGTTCAGTTAAAATGTACAAGTTTATAGTTGTTTTGCTTGCCATGCAAGTGACCAACGTGTTCTCACAATACCTTATTAATGGAAGAGTAAGTAAAGCAATATTGTATTTTGTTACAAGGTTAGGAAATAAGCTTTAGCCGCCCAAGACTATTAGATGCACGAGCGTAGCGAAGCGACGGCAGATAGTTAATGGCTACTAAAGCGTTTCCTTCATGTGTGACACACAACTGTTTTTCGACTATCGAATAAACTAAAATATAAGAAAATATGAAAAAACTTCAACATACATAAATGTGTAATTGAAATATTGACGTGAAATCTCAAAGCCATCAAGTGACAGATGGTAAAAGTCTTCAAAAATGGTGGCGTTATGAATTTTCTGCTAAACAATACTATTTTTGATGATACAAGGCTTGGAGAGTTGACCGTGTTTTCATAATTTATGAACTTTTAACATTTAAAAAAAATATATTACTCCCAACAAATCCAATTTCATTCGTTTAAATGGAATGTTCACACATTTACTTAAATTAAATCATTGATCTTGCTGAAGAGTAGCAGTATAAAGTAGATTAAACCTTTTTTGTATGGCGTTAAATTCTCTACAAAAATCTATAATGGGCATTGTAGTACAACTTTGATTTATAAGTTATAAAAATCAGAAGAAAAAAAAGTTTTGTCCTGTGCTATTCTCATGGGAAATCGAAAAGTGCGATGCGGACAACATATTTTCAGAGGCCTATCTTGGCTTCTAAACAAATCTTTTGAGTGTGGTATGTATGATTGTACCCGAATCCTTTGGATTCGATTTTGACCCACTTTGGACGAACATATTTGCACAATTGTCAAGAACCAATGACAATACAATTTAGTAATGAAATATAGGGTGTTTCATTTATAACATAACCTTTAAACTCTGTTTCTAGCCACTGTAGGCGCTCAAATATATTCGATATCCTCTAGTTGAATTTATATGAGCCTTTTTTAGCATTTCAAATTAAGTATTTTTATTGTTAACTAAAACCTTGTTTCTTGTATTGTCCCACTGCTAATAACACTTAGTGGTTGATGCAGATTGATATTACAATAAAAAAAAGGTAGAGCGTATCGCGGGACACACAGTAGGAACTTTAGTTCCTTTTAAGCAAAAGTTATGTAATACATCTGACGTTATAGATAAACAATTTGCATATTCTTTGGTGGTTGAGTAGTAAGCACACCAGACTCTCACGCGGTAGACCCGGGTTCGATTCCCCGCGAGGAATTTTTTTTTATTGTTAATTTTATTTTTAAATAATCATTCTGCTTGATATTAATAACGGTAGACGTTTGAAATATTTAGCAGAATATTCATTATTATAGATAATGGTACGGTACCCTCCATAAGGGAGTCCGACTGGCAACATCTACTTATAGCAGCATCCTATATTTAAAAAAGGAAACCGTAGCATCATACAAATTGGACATTCGTTTACCACAAAATTAGTGGAAACATAAAATTGAATTGTTAAATTTTTAATTTGAAGTTATATTACAGTTTATAGAAATTTTTATTTTCTAGATTTTTTCCTAAGTGGGTCGTAGAAAAAATATGCTGCTCGACTCGTGTGGATTGTCCATATCGCACTTGAACGATTGAGTACTCCGCCTACGGCGTCGTGCTCCAACTTCGTCCTCGTGCGATATGGCCATCATATCCACACTAGTTGCACAAACCACAATTTCTTTCAAAATATGCCCTTTTACATTTATAAACTACCTGCCAAATGTCAAATCAATTTATCCATCCATTTTAAAGTTAACGAATTAAAACATTCAAGTTTTCAAAATTTCAACACCCTTTATTTCGAAAAGTAGCTAGAGCCCTTAATCGCGCAAAAAAAAATTATGGGAATAATAGTAAAAATTTATCCGAACAAATTCAAGTAGATCACTAGCACTGCGAATACCAGCTTTGCATAGCATTTCAATATAGCATCGGTGGTTCAGTGGTTAGAATGCTCGCATTGCACGCGGGCGGCCCGGGTTCGAATCCGGGCAAGAGCATATTTATTATTATGAATCGCTGCTTCGTAAACGAGAGAGAGACTAAGGAGGCACAAGCACGCAAAAGCAAGGCACATAACGAAGCAATGTAACATAACGTAGCGTAACGTAACGCGTAACGGTCAGATCTTTTGCGTCGCGACCCCTGGTCGCTCAAACATAACCTGGCGTGAAGAACTAAAGTTCCAAAAAAATTAAGTATTTTTTAACGTACTATGTATTTTTATTTTCAGAATTTGACATCGTCAGAAGTTATGGCCCTTTTTACCAATGCGGTGAGTATGGTTAGGAACAATGAAAGCAACATTTTATAGTTTTAAGTGAAATTAATGTGCACCTTTTCGTGTTAAAATAACGGCACGGTCCCTTTGAGGATTAAGTATCCAAACAAATAAAAATACCCCTTAAATCATTTCGAGTCTTCTACCGACAAGTGAACCATTGATTCTTATTGGTGCTAACTTTCGATTGATAGGCCTATGCAAAATTTACTTCAATCGCTTGTCCACATTAACTGTGGACGTCCCAGGTTTGGTTCAGTTCATTTCTGTTATTCACGGAGCATTGTGTTTTTATATGTTGCAGTGATTGAGATTTCGTTTCATTGATTGACGGTATTTTTCGGTAATAATCAGAATTATTTTTTACTTAATTTGCTTGATTCCACAGATGTTGCCATGTCATATTAAATATAATAAAATGATTAATTGTTGTATGTTTAACAAAGAAATATTCTATTGTAAGTATTCTTGAAATTTGAGAAAGTATATAGTATATATCGTCTTCTGCCACCACGTCCTAAATTAGTATTTGTTTTCCGTAAGAACAGGTATTGATACAGCAATAAAATCCCTCAGTAGGCCCATAATAAATTCGTTAATTCTCGGTTAATTGTCATTTTCTCGTTGGCAATACTTTGATGTACGACATAAGCGTTTATAAGGGATGTACCAGTCAAGAGATCCATCGACAATTTTCGGTACCACTTTATTCCTTTACGTAACGCCGAATTATAGTTTTCATTTGGTCTGATATCGCTACGGCTTTTATATTTATTATATTCGATTACATTCTTTGGCCTGACAATTCACCGATTGCCTTCTGGATTGTCACCACTTCGTCGTCAAATTTGGTACTAATTATCAGTACATAGCGCTTGTTTTTCCATATTTGAATACCTATGCCTGAGTTACTTTGTTCAGCTACATGCTCGCCTACTTTTGATTTTTTGGAAAAAGTTTTATTACCACTTTTGTTGGTACACTGCTCCCTTTGACATGTTCTTTTCCACAATACACGTTGAAATCACATGAAAAACCACCTTACAGTCAAAGTTTGAAAAGCTTCATTCCAAACTTATGCCTTTGTCAATGCAGTTGTTTTCTCTGGGAACGATGGGAGCCTTCAATGTATGCTTCAGTCTCTCAATCAATGGAATATTCTTTTGTAAACGGTCATCGTTTAAAACAGAATTGTCGGTGGAATGGATCGTTTTCCATAATATTTAGAAGCGGTTCCTTGGCATTATGGAGACCCCGAAATTATTATTTTCTTGTTCGTTACTGTTGGGTGGTACAGCTTGTTCCAATGATTTTAGTTATCACGTTTATGGTGTTGAGGTTTGCCAGGTTTCTTTTTCGGGAAAGAAAATGTAGATGTAGACTAAGGCATAAAACAAACTTCTTAGGTAGTTAGGTTAGGAAAATCTAACAGGATTCGAACAGAGTCAGCGAAACAGAGTAATCCAACTAATTCCATCATTTGAATTTAATAACTATTTGATGTGATAAACTTTTGTTTGTTTAATTAGATCTATGGAGGCAATTACGGCAACTTGTACGATCCGGTAAGTGTTTTAATTTTTAAATTTACTTCTAGTGGAGCCTTCCACAATTAAAATTGAATATAGCAATAATGTTAGTATAGGTACCTACTCTAAACTACTTAAGAGAAAAAATCAGCGACATTTCTGATTTCTTGTGATTTTAGTGAAAAATTTACTCCACTAGCTAGGCTACAATAGGTAGTCATTGAAGCATGAGCGTAGAAAAGAGTTGAGACTCAATTATTCATCACTTCATTTTTGATGAATAAAAAGTGTAAAAATTGTTTTTCCTTCTTTGCAAAACAGTTCTCAGTTCACTTACCAGTGAGAGTAGGGTTGATTATAAAATTTGCCATACCTGGAACAGAAAATTCATTATTGATACTCTAAATACATTACATTTACAATACTGTATTATTATTTCAAATTGGATTATTCACTTTTCACTTATTCTTCACGTACTTTTGGATGTGAAAGCGGTAACAATCTGTACCTGTATATTCATTTGAAAAACGTTTTTTTATTTAAAATTCTTTATTATTTTCAAGTTCCCATTCACCAACAAAAATACGTCCCCTAATGAACCATCAGGAAGTCTCAGCAATGGTAAGTACGTTATGGTCAGGAAATATACTTTAATTATAATATTATGGTACGGTTGTTAACAAATTTGAAACATGTGGGAAGTTCAGACAAGAAAAGACAATAATTGGGAGGATACGAAGCTACGTAAAAACGAGTTTCAACTTTTCATACTGTTTCCATTCTAGAAGCAGCAAAGATAATTCAAAGTATTTGCATACAGGATCTGTAACTCCTGTATAACATACTTTGTGCACAATGCTTCATTTCTTCCTGCAGGGAACAACATGCAAGAGGTGTTCAAATTGGTGGTGGAAACTCCCCAAAACTTCATTGATGATTTAAGTGTTCTTTACAATCAACAATTACAGTAGAAAATGTTTTCTAGGATATGCTCCAGAACAACCAAAAGGACAAATATACACAGAAAAGGGGTGGCCAACTGTACGCCTAACTCCCGAACAAGAAATGATGCAAGCCAGAAATGCCAGATACCAATTTGGGTTTTTCATCAACGACGGTATTTCTCTCGATTACCAACAAAGATATGAAGCCAGAAATAATGGACTTGTGAAAGGCGCATATTCTTATGATGATGGTTTTGTATTTAGATCAGTGGAATATGAAGCTGATATCAATGGATTTAGAATCACCAAGTAAGTATCAATTCACATAATTCAATATCTCTCCTCAAAGCTGCTTCCAACATTCTAACGTCCATCGTGGACTGCGCACTATTATTCTTCTCTCTCTTTCTAGTGTTTTTTTTAAATATTTTCCTTGTTGTACTTGTGTGTATCGTATGCCGCGAATAGAATTTTCGCAATCTGTATCTGAGGCATGATCGTGGAGATGGGTTTTGGTTGTTGACATGGGCGTAGTTGAAGGAACTACTTCGAATTATGGATATAGTTTTAAAACAATATTCTTTGTGGGACGATTGAAATATTTTTAGAAAGTTCTTAATTTTTTATTCACTTTAGCTCAACGTGCCTCGACAGTGGTGCTCATTGACACAGAAAAGAATAGCTACAAATATTTACCAGTTTTATGCGTTAAATAACAGCTATTACTATTTTTAAATTAGACTTTATGGTAGATACGAGTAGCTTTCAGAATCTGTAGGACTTTTTTGATCTCGTTGGAGCAGTGGAGTATTTCCTTGACATTAGGTATTGGGTCAAATCGTTGATATGCAGCGGTAAATTGTTTTCAACCAGTCAGTATGTGCTTAATCATTACAGCTATGGCAAACGGGACGACATCATATGCTAGTTTGGTGTGGCTGATAAGGATTATTCTGATTTATAGTAGCCTCTCCTTGGGTTATGAGGTCAATAGAGAGAGAGAGAGAAGAAGTAGATGAAAGGAAATCATGCTATTGCGCCATAGGTATCGCCAAGATCCTTGCTTAAATTTATTGAAGTGAAGAGCAATTGTGTGGTCAGAGAATATTGTTTAAATTGACTGAATGCATAAAAGGGAGTCAGTGCATATTGCAATATTCATGTGGGGTAGGAAGATGCATTTGCAGCTCCGGTTTCGTTCTTTGTCATACAAAAATGGTGGTAGATACCGATTTTTCTCATTATGGTGTATTTAGAAACTCAAATTAAACTGAAAATATCTTGTCGTATTTATTAATATAAATTTTCTTTTCAATTCAGAGAAGAATCTTCAAATTCAAGAATGGCAAAGGTCCCTACTGGTGTAGCGCGTGTAGTGGTTTCAGGAAATGGTAACGCTTTAGATTACAATATTACTCAAAATGAACTCAACGAATATAGCAGAAGAGCCAACTTATTACCAAAAGCTGCTTAGTGGTTTAGTTCTGAAACAAACCATAATTCCTGAAGCATTTTCAAATAAACAATTATTGTAATTACTTCAGTTTTATTTATTTTTAACAAAGTTGGTGTGACTGTTGTAAAATGTCACAGGAGCCTTGTTCCATTTGAATTCCGTTCCTCTGCGTATTATTTCAGCGTAACTTTAGGAAGACAAGTTTATTTTAATACATTCGTTCAGGTGGCACCTACTGTTGATAACTTGAAGATCAAATATGTGCCCTACTAGTTTGACTTTAGTTGTATTAATATCTGGCAACGTAGCGTAAAGGTAGGAGATATGGAAGAATCAAATAGAAGCAGTAATTAACAAATGTCACGACAGAAATGATGAAAATCTTGTAATTCGTGAAATCGTCCGAGTAATATGTATACTGTGAAACTTGTTAAAGAGAGACATCAATGTACATGCACATTTGTCTCACTTATAGAGGTATTCCACCCACCTAGTGTCTTAGATATCTAGCTATAAATAAATATCTACCTCATTTACAGACGGTTACATTGATAATGATCAGAATACAGGTGATAAAACAATGAAAGAAACCGAGGCAAAGTTATGTACATGTGCTCCGTACTATCGAATGATTTGTAAGTGGTTCTCTTCTTTCAAAAGTGACCATATGAACACGAATGATGCTGGACGACCAGGACCGTCATTTACTGTAACTACCCTAGAAATGGTTAATAAAATCCGTGCCTTTGTACTCAGAGATCGCCGAATAAAAGTACGAGAGATAGCTAATGAAATAAATATTCAAACCGAGCGGGTATGCCTTATTTTGCATGAAAGGTTACATAAATGAAAGAGGTATGTGCAAGGTGGGTGCCGCGATTGCTTAATGCTGATCAAAAGCTCGCTCGCATTAAAAATTCAAAAGAATAATTGGATATCTTCAAACGTAACCCATGCTTTCGTCGATATGTCACAGTAGATGAAACTGGGGCACATTAATTCACCCCAGAAACGAAAATACAGTCGAAACAATGGAATGTATCCGAGTAACGTGATCCGAAGAAAGCAAATACCTGTTTTCGGTTAATAAGTTCATGGACACAGTGTTTTGTGATTATATTTTATTATTTACAAAAAGGGAAATCGATAACTGGTCGATATTATACTGATATTCGACAAGTTATGATGTGGAACTCAAAAAAAAACTTTGAACAGAAAATATAATCAATTCTGAAATTTTAACAACTTTGTAATATTATATTATTGAATTGGAAAATGGAAAATGAATTGAAAAATGGAAAATCTCCAGGAATTGATAAGTTAACAGCAGAAATGTTCAAGAATTTAGGGGAAACAGGAACAAAAATATTATTGAACATATACAACATTGCGTGGAGGGAAGAACAGATTCCAGAAGATTGGAAGACAGCCTTAATGGTTCCAATATATAAAAAGGGGGATAGACAAGACTGCAATAATTATAGAGGAATAAATTCACTTAGTACAGCTATGAAAGTATCCGAGAAGATTATAGACAGCAAGCTAAGACCAATAATTGAAAATACTCTCGAAGAATCGCAAACTGGATTTAGAAGAGGTCGAAGCATCCAAGACCACATATTTACGGTGAAACAGATAATTGATAAGTTCTCACAACAAGAAAAAGAGGTATATATAGGATTCATAGACATGGAAAAAGCTTTTGACAAAGTACCAAGGGAGAAGTTATGGAAAGTATTAGAAGGAAGAGGAGTAAACTACAAAATAATAGACATAATCAAAAACATTTACAAAAATAATAGAAATTGTGTAATATACAAAAATAAAACATCAGAACCATTTTCAACACAAGAAGGATTAAGGCAAGGAGGGGGACTAAGTCCATTTTTATTTACAATTTTTATTGATGAAATAATTAAAAAATCGTCAACCAAAATGGCAAAACTACACGTTGGATACAGACATTTAGGAAGAGTGGATATATCAAAAGCAGCTTTTGCAGATGATTTAATAATTATGGCAGGGAAAGAGGAGGATTTACAAAAGAATATGGAAATATGGAGCACGGTATCTGAAGAATTTGGAATGACAGTTAACCAAAGTAAAACCAAAGTTATGGTTATAGGACCGAAACAAAAACATTTAAATAGATTTAGATGGAATAAAAATTGAGCAAGTTAGAAGATATAAATACTTGGGAGTAGAAATAGAAGAAAATGGAATGCAGGAAGTCGAAATTATCAATAGAGTACAAAAAACGATGAAACTTTCTCACACGATTAATTCGACATTTATAAATAAAAAAGAAATTTCCAAGAAAACAAAGTTAAATGTATTCAAAACAATTTACCGGCCAATATCAACATTCGGATGTGAATCCTGGGTATTAACAAAGAGACAAAAGAGTCAAATACAAGCAGTTGAGATGAAGTATCTTAGGCGAGTTAAAGGAGTCACAAAGAAAAATAAAATGAGAAATACGAAAATAAGAGAAGACCTTGAAATAGAATCAACACTTAAATTTATTGAAGAGACAATTAAGCTGGTGGGGACATTTACAAAGAATGAACGATACAAGACCAGTTAAAAAAGTATGGCAATCAAAAATACAAAAAAGAACGAAAAAGGGAAGACCAAAACAAACATGGTATGGTGTTATGGTAGGCATACTGCAAGAAAAAGGTGAAACATGGACAGAAGCAAAAACAATGGCAAGGGATAAAAAACAATGGGCTAAATTTGTACATGAATAAAATTCTATCTGGACCGGAGCATCGATGAAAAAATGGACCCACTTTTAATGGAAACACCCCCCTAAAATTTGAAGTTGTAAACAGATTCTAATAATTTTTTTTTGAAATGTCAAGTACTGAAAGGTCTACCTTGGGACAAAATTTGAAATGTTTATTCCAATTTTCAGGACATACTACGATATTTTTTCTTAGTCAAAAATCGAGATTTTTTATTAGCGATTTTTTTATTGAAAAAATCACTACGCCACTGGATTCAGAGTACCTCTAAGCAGGTGTGACCAAAATTTCATGGAAAAATATTCATTAATAACAAAGTTATGACAACTCAAAAATTCGAAAACTCACACAGCTAACAGTCACAAAAAAACACCCTATATCAACAGATATAGCCATGAGAATATTTTTTTATGATTTCAACAAAGTGCCGCCAGATGAAAAAAAAAACAGATACTTAGCGTGAATTTTTTTAATGAAAATAATGGAATTACATTCACACAATTCAACTAATAATGAAGGAAAAAATTTTAATTAACGTAACTATGAAAACTAATTATTGAAATGTTTCGATTCAGTGCAACAATTGATTCAAACTCATATTCTAGAAGCCTCTACTAATCCACCACGTATTTCGATACATTTGTCGTAGCGCTTACGAATGTTTCTGATTACGTTCCTTAGTTCTTGTGGGGTAATATCTGCACATACCTGTCGAATTCTTGCACAAAGTTCATTTCTATCTCTTGAGCGGTTTTTGTAAACCTTTTGTGTGAGAAGTCCCCAGAAAAAAAAAACCCAAAACTTGAGGTCTGGAAATCTGGGTGGCCACTCTATAAACGGACTACCACGGTCTATCCATCGGTTTGGAAAATGTTCGTTAAGCCATTGCCTCACAGCTCTGGCAAAATGAACTGAACATCCATCTAACTGGACAATTAAATTTGATCGTTCATTGATTGAAAGCTCGTGAATAACATTCCAAAACTATGTGTTTAAAAATTCTAGAAACCTCTGCGCATTATGCTTTCCTCAAAAAAGAAAAGACCACAGACGTTGATTTTTTGGAAAGTTTTTTTTTCTCATCTGGCGGCACTTTATTGTTGAAATCATTAAAAATATTCTAATGGCTATATCTGTTGATATAGGGTGTTTTTTGTGACTGTTAGCTGTGTGAGTTTTCGAATATTTGAGTTGTCATAACTTTGTTATTAATGAATATTTTTCCATGAAATTTTGGTCACACCTGTTTAGAGGTACTCTGAATCCAGTGGCGTAGTGATTTTTTCAATAAAAAAATCGCTAATAAGAAATCTCGATTTTCGACTAAGAAAAAATATCGTAGTATGCCCTGAAAATTGGAATAAACATTTCAAATTTTGTCTCAAGGTAGACCTTTTAGTACTCGACATTTCAAAAAAAAAATTATTAGAATCTGTTCACATCTTCAAATTTTAGGGGGGTGTTTCCATTAAAAATGGGTCACACTGTATATGTCTTAAGCATAATGCAATGTACCTAGTTGGAATAAGTATAATTGTAAAGGTATACCCTACACCATATACTATGGTAATTGGGTTTTTTCCACACCCATCTTTCAGTTTTATATATATATATATACAGTGTGTCCGCGTAAGTTGGCTACATATGGAAAACTATGTTGATATTGATTTTATGAAAAAAAGGTATTCTTCATAAAAAGTTCTGCATTATCTAAAACCTAAAATGCAATCGTTACATATTTCTTATTTTGAGCCGTATACGAGGTTTGTCAAAAAATATTAATCTTACTCAAGAGTAAAGTACCTTTATTTTTCACAATACAGAAAAATTGTAAGAAGTAAAGTTGTTTAAAATTGAAATTTATATACAAATATGCAATTACAGCTATTTAGCATGAAAATTAAGATTTGGTGATTATTTACGTTTTAAATTACAAAGTATTTGTAATCGTAAATAATCACCAAATCTTAATTTTCATGCTAAATAGCTGTAATCGCATATTTGTATATAAATTTTTAATTTAAACAACTTTACTCCCTACAATTTTTCTGTATTGTGAAAAATAAAGGTACTTTACTCTTGAGTAAGATTAATATTTTTTGACAAACCTCGTATACGGCTCAAAATAAGAAATATGTAACGATTGCATTTGAGGTTTTAGATAATGCAGAACTTTTTATGAGGAATACCTGTTTTTCATAAAATCAATATTAACATAGTTTTCCATATGTAGCCAACTTACGCGGACACACTGTATATATATATTTTTATTATTATTATTATTATTATTTTGATCTTGGTTCATAGTTCCTAAAATAATGCTTAATAGGTTAATGTTTTTATAATTAATAAATTAAAATAAATGATGGTGTAGAAATTCCATTTGAATTTCTACAATAGATTTCTTAAAATAAATAATTTCTAATTATTCGGATTTTCCTCGTATATATATGTCTTTTTGAATGGCGTCAGGTCGCGTGGTCTCAAGCGAGTGCGCAGGACTTTCAAAATTGCCTGTAAAACCGTTGATTGATAAGTAAGTAATCAACGTTAAAACGACACTTTTTGGTAAACATTTGTCAAGCATAAAAGGTCGTGCTTTCTTTTGATATCGCTTTCACAGCCTTCAGCTGTTGAATTTCAACCCTCCGAATCATGGGGCTTTTTTCTAAATATTTAATATTATCATGTAGTGATGTGAAATTGCAGTGCCAATCTGTAAGTAATGTTCATATTCTATAATTGATTATTCATCGAGGCGGCCATTAATGATGGTGGACCGGCATTTCATGAGCACCTGAAAATAAGGGGTTGCCAAATCGTTTTGCCATATTGTCTTTACAAATTATCGTCTTACGACGTTTGCTGAATCAACGGTCTAATAGTGATTTTGTCGTTTTCATTTGGAGTTTTCGGTTTACCATTTTTGTTTAAATAAAAAACTTCATTACTGTACATAATGTTATAGCCCTAGAAAATTGATTTAAAGTGTTTTGCCTCGATTATGTATCTAATATTCAAACTACCTATTATAAAAGTTTTATTTGCAAGTTTCCTCATCGGGGCATAAAAAAATCGTAATAAACTTTGCTACCGGAAGGTTGACTTTTTATTAATAACCTATCATCCAAGTTTTTGTACAAATATATTGTAATATTGTACAAAAGGGTCTGAACTATACAAATAGCTGGTGTAGGCAAGTGGGACTTAGCATCAACCCCACTAAAACCATCCTGATAGCCTTCACTAAGAAAAGAAAACCACCTCAAAACCATAAAACTTGATGGGAACGAGATTGAATGGAGACAAGAAGTCAAGTATCTAGGTTTAACTCTAGACAGTAACCTCCTGTGGAACAAACACGAAAAGGAGATTACATACAAGGCAAAAATGGCTATAATGGTGTGCAGGAATCTGGCGGGAAGAAACTGGGGCTGTAACCCAAAAATTCTAAGCTGGATGTACACTGCCATAGTGAGACCAATCCTCACTTATGGAGCCATTGCGTGGAGTAGTAGAACTAGCCTATTGACGACGAGAGAAAACCTAAAATTCAAAGACTAGCCTGTATATGCATTACAGAAGCAATGAGAACATGCCCAACGGCAGCCATGGAAGTGATTCTCAACCTCACCCCTCTACATATGGTGGTGGAAAGTGTTGCAGAAAGAACAAGATACAGACTAAGTAGAGAGGGAATCATTAAAAAAAACCACCTCCTCACTTCTTAGAAATCAGACATGCCACAAGACGGTATGATGAAAAAGTATAACTTTTCAAAGAAATTCGTTCCGAAAATGAGCAACAAGAAGGAATGGGATCCAAATACCATTGCAAGACTTGGAAAGAATGCCATTCAATGGTACACAGACGGCTCAAAAGCAATAGAAGGAACTGGGATAGGAGTGTTCGGGCCAGGAACCAAACACTCCGAAAGCTTGGGAAAAACCCCAAGTATCTTTCAAGCGGAAATCCACGCCATAAGAAATTGCACCAAGTTAAATATTGATAAAGGATACAGAAGACAAAGGATAATCATAATGTCTGATAGTCAAGCAGCCATTAAGGCACTAAGCTCTTATGTATTCAGTTCCAAAATGGTGTGGGAATGCCTAGACAAACTCAATGAACTAGGCGAGAACAACATAGTCACTTTACTATGGATTCCAGGACACACTGGAATAGAAGGAAATGAAACAGCAGATGAACTAGGGGGACTAAAATACCTTTCTGGGGACCTGAACCCTTTTGCGGAATCAGCCCCAATGTAATATTGGAAGAAATAAGCAAAGCCGAGAAAAAGAGAAGATCTGACCATTGGAAAGATCTAGTAGGGCTTATACAATCAAAGACTCTTCTAGGTGACTACAACCTGTTGGGATCAAAAAAATGCATAAGTCAAAGTAAAATTGCGCTAAGAGTTTCAACAGGGATCCTAATAGGACATTGTCGCCTGAAGGGGCACCTGAAAAAGCTCAAAATAGTAGAGGAAGGAGAATGCAGATTTTGTGGAATGGAAGAAGAAACCTCCATCCACATACTTTCCAACTGCACAGCACTCCAGAATCCTAGAGCACAGCACCTAGGAGATTACTGGATAGAAGAGGAACATTTGCCTAAGTTGAAGCCTGCAGACATCCTAAAATTCCTCCGGGAAATAGGACTAAAGGAACTACTAGTTTCTGAGACTCTCCTCAGAAACTGAGTAGAAGTAAGGGGGCACAATGGTTCTTTGAGGTCTCAGTGAATGTCACCCCAAACACACACATACATACATCCAAGTTTTTTAGTTTCTCTGATCTAGGTGTCTGTGCCTTTACATAGACTGGTTCTTCGTCTAACTTACTGTAGGTGTATACTTGCAGGTTAAATTTACATGACGACAACAGGCTTTGAACAGATGGAAAAGAAAGGTAACCTTATATTGTATTTTATCTACCTCGAACCAGAACTAACTAAGTACCTATTTTATCTCATCACCCTTTCCCCTCCAAATGGAATACCTTTTTTATATGTAAAGGTTATGCTTTTTCCACGTGAAACCCATTAAGCATTAAGGAATACGAAATAAAATAAAAATAGCTTCATATGCAATTACTATTATTATTTTATTTGGAAACCTAACGAAAAATGAAATATTAGCAAGTTACGTTACTTTGTGTACACACTGTATAATAAAAGAATAAGGAAACTATTTTTATGTTTAGGACTTCTTCCTTGTTTGCGTATTGTTTCTCCTCGAAAGTAAAGATATTCAATATACTAGTACTAATAGTTAAATAGAAATGTAAGGGAACTAACAGAATAATTCAATAATAGTAACAAACAAACTAGTCCGCGACTGCCGATAAATTAGTTTGTTTTCCTGGCATAAAACAGAACAACACTCATCTGTTAAAACGTTAAAAGTTAAATCTGGAAATGAATTATCCACTTTTCCACAAACTTGTTCGATATAATATGAGGTTTTAAAAAAAAATCAAGTATATCAAGAAAGTCACATAATTAAAAAAATAATTATAAATGCACAGTTTCTGGAAAGCAACGCCACAAGAAATAAATTCCATTCCATATCGCGTATCCAGCCGACACCTGGAGTAAAATTGTAGAAGATGTTGTCATGTTTCTTTTTATTTAAGTATAAAATTTTCATACGAATAATTCTTCCAGTTTGTTATGAAAATAAATTGAATTACTATTTTCTAATAGTTAATTACAAGTTATACTAAACTCTTCTTATTGGAACTTTAGTTCTTTACGTCAAGTTATGTTTGAACGACCGGGGGTCGCGACGCAAATGATCTGACCGTTACGCGTTACGTTACGCTACGTTATGTTACTTTGCTTCGTTATGTGCCTTGCTTGCGTGCTTGTGCTCTCTCCTTAGTTTCTCTCTCGTTTACGAAGCAGCGATTCATATGCTCCGGCCGGGATTCGAACCCGGGTCGCCCGCGTGGAAGGCGAGCATTCTACCACTGAACCACCGACGCTATATTAAAATTCTAAGAAAAGCTGGTATTCGCAGTGCTGGTAATCTACTTGAATTAGTTCGGATTAATTTTTACTATTATTTCCATAATTTTTCTGCGCGATTGATCTTTTTTGTTATTTACAGCATCGGTTGTCAAAATGACATGAGGATTGGGTCTAGCACATTTACTTTTCGAAATACAGGGTTTTGAAATTTTGAAAACTTGAATGTTTTAATTCGATAACTTTAAAATGGATGGATAAATTGATTTGACATTTGGCAGGTTGTTTTTAAATAATGTAAAAGGGCATATTTTGATAGAAATAGTAGTTTGTGCAACTAGTGTGGATATGATGGCCATATCGCACGAGGACAAAGTTTGAGCACGACGCCGTAAGGCGGAGTGCTCAATTGTTCAAGTGCGATATGGACAATCCACACGAGTCAAACAGCATATTTTTTCTACGACCCACCTAAGAAAAAATCAAGAAAATGAGAATTTCTATAAACTGTAATAAAACTTCAAATTGAAAATTTAACAATTCAATTTTATGTTTCCACTAATTTTTTTGTGGTAAACGTACAGTTCTTGAATGTCCAATTTGTATAATGCTACGGTTCCCTTTTTAAATATACGATGCTGTTATAAGTAGATGTTGCCAGTCGGACTCCCTCATGAAGGGTACCGTACCATTATCTGTAATAATGAATATTCTTCTAAATATTTCAAACATCTACCTGTTGTCGTTATTAATATCAAGCAGAATAATTATTTAAAAATAAAATTAACAATAAAAAAACTTCCTCACGGGGAATCGAACCCGGATCTACTGCGTGAGAGTCTGGTATGCTTACTACTCGACCACCAAAGAATATGCAAATCGTTTATCTATAACGTCAGATGTATTACATAATTTTTGCTTAAAAGGAACTAAAGTTCCTACCGTGTGTCCAGCGACACGTTCTACCTTTTTTTTATTTTCTGGCTTTTATTACATTTTTTCATATTTTTTTTTCAACTGATTTTCAGAAGTAGCAATTTTACTGCCTATGCTTTGAAAAAAATCATGTCTTCTTCTTTTTCTCCGAAGTCACGTTATGATTTTCAACTGAACAATTCAGAAAATGTACAAAGCAACCCAGACATTACTTAGCAACGTTAATGATAATGTGATTTGAGGAATTTAATAATTACGTCACACCACACATACATGGGATAACTTCACTGTTCACACTATTATTGTCTATATTTAACATTATATTTATCATCTTTTGGTAGATATTATAGTCCGACAGCTGGCACCAATTTTTGGGTAGGTATTTGAGGCAAGCTGGAAACTTCAGATACCTCTCCTATTATATCCCAACTCGGGATTGTAGACCTGGCTGGTGAGTAGCGGGGCTAAATTAATCAACCCCTACATTTTTAAACATATTATTTTTTTTCCCCAAAAATATATTTGAGGCACTACGCAATTTATATATGTTGCAGTGTGTTACGAATACGAAAAAAAAATAAGCCAGATAATTTAATCGGGGTTTTAACATTGCCAGACGCGTGCAAAAATATTTTTCAAAAAATTATAAAAAATGTTTTTGAGGCAACTCGGAATTTTAATGGAGTATTATTTATAACTAAAAAATGAGATTCCCAAAAAGACAGATCATTTCGGTGGGGCTTTCTACCTGTCAGGTGATAAAACAAATAATGAATAGGTACGAGCCTGTAGTGCTATAGACAAGCTGTAGTGTGAGAGAGAGCGCATAACGACAGCTGTCTTCGTTCTTGCTTGCCGCGTTACTATTGGCTTTGGCGAGGCCACGTAACTTACAATAACCCATGAGGTTTCTAGTTTAAATTTCGGAGTAAAAAATATAAAATTTTCGGATTTTGTACTAAAAACATTTTGCATAAAAGGGATTGTATTGATTTATGGACGTTAAAGGGATATATTTTTTGTGATTTCTTTTTAATTTTGAAAAATTAGTTATTTTGCCAATTTTAATGCGAATTTGAACGTAATAAATTGTTTAAATATTTGACATTTTCGCAGAAATATTTAATTTTTGAAGAGAATTCAAGAGAAAAATTATTTTTCAACAATTTTTGTTCCAAAAATTTTTGTACAGGATTCATATTATTACCCCTACATTCAAAACTAAAAATTGTTTTTTTTCTGGCAGTATTCTAAATCAAAATTTATACGGAAATTCAAAATTTTTTCATCTTACAATTAATAAGGGTTACGTATTAAAAAAATCAATAATTAATATAAAAAATCGCAAAACCAGGTTTGTAAAAATATAATAATTCTCCAGCAGTACAATTATTTTAAGTATAAAAAAAATTGGAAATAAATTCTATTCATTTAACATCAGATATAAAATAACATTCTTCGTATGTGGATTTTTCATTAGAAGTAACGAAATATTCGGATTCATCTGTGTCAGATTCAGCATCCTCTAAACCATTTGCGTAAAGAAATATATATATATATATATTTATTTTTTCAATTAATCACAGAAATTTGAATGCAGCAGTTATTAAAAATAAACCATTTATTCTCACCTGCAGTATGATTTTCATCATCGTTATTTTCACTTTCCTCGTGAACAACAGCGTCGAATACCAATTGCGGCATACACTCACCGTCAAACCAGTGAAAATCTAGCATTTCTATTAGGTGTCAAGGAGCTGGGGAATCGCAAATGTCTCTCTCACACTACAGCTTGTCTATAGCACTACAGGCTCGTACCTATTCATTATTTGTTTGATCACCTGGCAGGTAGAAAGCCCCACCGAAATGGTCTGTCTTTTTGGGAATCTTATTTTTTAGTTATAAATAATACTCCATTAAAATTTCAAGTTGCCTCAAAAACATTTTTTATAATTTTTTGCAAAATATTTTTGCACGCGTCTGGCAATGTTAAAACCCCGATTAAATTATCTGGCTTATTTTTTTCGTATAATTCATTAAGTATTACACTGCAAAATATATAAATTGCGTAGTGCCTCAAATATATTTTTGGGGAAAAAAATAATATTTTTAAAAATGTAGCGGTTGATTTAACCCCGCTACTCACCAGCCAGGTCTACAATCCCGAGTTGGGATATAATAGGAGAGGTATCTGACAAGTTTTCAGCCTGCCTCAAATACCTACCCAAAAATTGGTGCCAGCTCTCCTACTATTATTATGTATTAAATTTAAGGTTTAATCGAGCGACAATATACGATTAGAAAAAAATATTAGAAATTGTGTTATAAAAAAGTTTTCATTTCAATTTGATGATTAGAGAAAATATTAAAAATTGTGTTATGAAGATTTCATTTTAATTTTTCAAAATTGCGTAGTACATTAACATAAAGTGTTTCATTAGTATAAGTGAGTTATTTCAGGACAATCCTAAGACAAGAGAGAAATTCATTATGCCTAAATGAGAGATAATGATTTTACAATCACACTTTCATCAATATAATTCCAAATTTCTTGTAACTCGTGAAAATAACATTAACTAATGCAACTTTTGCCAAATATAAAAGGCTTTCAAGCCTTCATATCGTCATTCCAGTGATTTCTACCACTCAGTGAAGTGAACATGTTGAAAAAGTTTGTTGCTATTTTTTTGGTCATCCAAATGGTCAACGTGTTATCAGCACCTGCCCAAGACAACAGAAATGAGAAAATACAAACTTTGGATTCGACGACAAGTGACAAAAAGGTGAGATGAACAATATTTGTAAATTTTTATTCTACGTTTTTTTTACTTCAATAGTTTCCGTTACACCCTACACCATCACTATTATGGAAGTAGTGATCTTTGAATATACAAGGTGGTTCTTAACATAGAAATGTAGTAGATTCTTCATGTTAAAATATTACGATTCGAAACATCCTGTTTTAATGGAATGGTGATAAAAAAAGAAATACTGGGTGTTAAATGGCAAGAATTTCAACTTTTTTTTTACAAAACTTAAAGATTTTTGTAAACTAATTCAATTTGAAACCGGGTGTAAGAAATCATAATTTTGTATCAATTTCGATGTTTGTGCCAAATCTATAATAGTAAAGCTCGCTTATTTTCTTATTGAAATATTCAGAACAGGAACTTTAGTATAAAAATTGGGGTGTTTTTATAGGACTTATTTTCACTGACCATTCAAAATCATGTAGGAAATGTTTAAAAAAAGTTTGAGTTCTAAAAAAGCACCCTAATAAGGATACATCAGCTGGTACTTGAAATTTTGGCGTTGGTGGCGCCCTCTCAAACATACACAGAAATAAAAACAAAACCATGATTTCTCATCTCCAAATACACTCAGATCGAAATTTTTGTGAATCAATGTCCAAAAAAATGTAAAACACCTTCAATCTTACTATCAACATTTTATTAAAGCAAGTTGTTTCAAACTCTAATATTTCAAGGGAAAAAAGACCACCCAGTATATATAAATTGCCTTCATGGACATAAATAGTTCTCCAGTAGATTTCTTTTTTTTTCTATATTATTTTCTTTTCATGTCAATTAATAAGATTAATAAACATCTCTTCATTTTTTGAAGTATAAATTTATTTCTCGTATTTTACTCTTGTTATTCTAAATGTAGAAGTGCGTAGTTTCCAAATACATATCTATCCTTATACAGGGTGTTCGGAATATTCGGAACTTATTGAATGAGTATATCCCAAGTACGGCCCTGTAATCACATTTTTTAGTGGTCTGTACTCGTAAACATACAAACTCAATTGAATTTCTAGAATGCTTCTCTAGATGCATTAAACAGATTTAATTTCAAGCTAAAAAATAAAAAAACCTCTCCGATACCATTGTTAACCCCCAAAACGTGCATAAATTATAACTGTGATGGTAAGTTTTTGGTAGTAAAATGCCTGCGGAAAAATAAAAAGGAAATAAGTGGATTCAATTTTTTATACTCTTCCCAATTATAGAGAGCAATTTCAAAAAAATCTATATACAGGGTGTTGTTTTTAGGAAAAACGAGTTTTGGTTTTGGTTATTACGTGTACCAAATCTCAAAATAATCTACAGGGTAACTCGGAAGTTATGACGTTCGAAAGAAATAGGATACATTTATAAAACACCCTGTATCTCGGTTATAAAGTGCAGAAGACACATTGAATATAGGTTTTAGGAAGCACCAAAAAGATCCCCATCTAAAGTTAAAGTTAGGCCTTTTCCCAATATTTCGCGCTGGGAGGCAGGTAAAGAAAAATAAAAAATACCACCGTATAGAAGGAGTGTTTTGCAACAAAAAAGGTTCCCTGCGTTTTTTTCGTCTGAGCAATGGTTTGTCCGGAAAAAATTCGTGTCATAGCACATAATTATTTTCAGCAAATTACTCATATATAATATAAATATTATATTCTAATAAAAAACCAAGTATCTCAAGAAAAAAAGGTGGCATTGAAACAATTTTTCGAAGGATGAAAACTGTTATGTAGGAGGTCTGTTCCATAGGTAAAATTTACGGATAATTAATTGTTTCTAATTACGAAATACGTTTTTCTTGGGACCGAGCAGACTATAATAAACTCAAGTGATTTCATATGTGAATTTAATATTTTGATTCAATTAACGATGTATGTGTTTTTTTTCAGGAGACAAATAACAATGAAACCGTAACAACTATAACAACTACAACGACGACAACAACCGCTGGATATCAGCCTGATCAACAACTGCAAAATATATTAAGCAACCCGGAGAAGTTGAAAAAGCTTCAAAGTTTATTTAACCGCACCGTAAAAGTTTTTAATGCACAGTACCCAACCAACCAGGTAACTTAAAATGTATTTATTTACTACGACAGTACAAGATTCCACTGTTAAACATATTTAGGGGAACACATATTTAGATCTTCTTAACAAAAAACTACCTACAAATGGGGCGACAACCCAGCACTGTAGTTGAACGCGTTTGATGCGATAATTACAGTCAAGCAAGGTCGGACATGGTTAGTACTTGCAAGGGTGACCATGACAGGGAAAACCATCGTATAGGACCCGTACAGCCTGTAGCGGACTAGCATATCACAGCTCGCAGGCATTATACCAATGAGCACGAGGTATAATGTAGATATGCCGTCTTTCGGAGGAGACGTAAAACCGAGGTCCCGAGTCCATGGATGTTGGGCTCGTTAAAGAACGCTACCACTGGTTGGAACACTAGTGGGTTCGCCAAAATTTCCGGTTAGGGGTAGAGTGTTCCCAGCACAGCATGAGTTATTGCTTGACATCTCTGTGGTATGCTTCGTAGAAATCTACAGGTATCTTCTTAAGGTGCATTATTCCATTCTTTGATTGGAGCATCTATTAGAGTAGAAGGGTCTGAATTGGATGTGAGCGACTTCCGACATGTCTATTCAACAAATCTCAAAGGTGTTCAATGGAGTTAGATCGGGTGATGGCAAATATATGGATTGGACCCCTTGTTGCATGAAGAAATTTATGTTACATAGAAACAAAATTTGGGTCTATACAATGGGTAGCTGGTATAACATGAGTTTCCAGGATATCATCGATCTATCTTTTAACATTAGTTTTCCTGGAACTATCTAAATACCCAATATTTCATAAAGACAGACTAATTGTACCCGAACCACAACAGATCCACCACTAAATAGGACCGATCTTTGGCGAGGGCTAATGTTACACTTCCTTGCAAACTGTCGAATACTGGTACCATTCTCGATGGAACCAACAACAGGAATGACTTCAACCTCATATTGTGGAACTTCACAATATATTGTAAATTGTCAACTACTATTCCAATTTACACATTTTGTACCGTTTTGGTTCTTGGTTCGTTTGTGATACATCAATTTTTGCCGGTGAATGAAACTAAACGCCCCTGAATGAATATGTTTCAAAACGTTCGCCGAGCATAGTTCTTTTGTACCGACTCCTGATGGAATCAGTTTGTTTGTATGTGTTCGAGCCAACTAAAAGCTCATCTCTGGGTTCTTAAAGATGTTTCCCTTTAAATTAATAAGATTATATAAATACGTGCTCTTTCAATTATTTTTATTTTGAGGTAAAAGTATTACAGAAACGAACATAATTAGTGCGTAAGACCGGTATATTCTTGATTAATAAGTTCGGCGGCACCACTCAGAGGTTTCGAATTCTTGGCAACACAGCCTTGGTTGTATATTTATGTAAAGTGACCACTAGTTCTTACAAGGCTCGGAAGTCTTTTCACTAGGTTCTTCTCGTAGATTTCCTCCCTTGTGCGTTCTAGTCCTAGTGGTATATATCTTCAATCAAACAGTGCTTTACATTCGTAATGTGTGAGGTTGTGTCCTCCTCTTCCATGCATAGCCGACAGATAGGTTAATTCCTTTTTTGCGCGAACGATCTTTTTTGTTTATTTACAGCATCGGTTGTCAGGTCAGTAGGTTGTGTTTACTGGTTTCTAAGTCTAACACGTCGGTAAGTGATTTACTTACCGTTCAGACGTCGGTAAGTAAACTACATCTTAGCCCTACATACATTTAAGGGGTCCTAAATAATATATATAAATAATATACTTCATTCATTACACAAAAGAAAACAAAAAGAATAAGAAGATTTATATTTTTCAATAAACAGAATCGAACAGAACAATATAAAAAGTAATAAATAGCATGAAAACAATTTCACCAAAATGCAAATTATATTTTAAACTGATCGAGAAGTATAAATGTTACTATTGACATTTCGTTCATTTCGAAGAAATTTAAATTATTCCATTCGAAATTCGAATATTTCAATATGATCGCGCAAAAAATGGTATAAGCACTCCAGCAAAATTGCTGTCGACCGGTAAACAACCCTTACCGTTCTTGATACTTAATATACTATTTCTCATCTGGCTCTTGTTGGGGCTTAAAATTTTGTTAGTTACCGAATCCGAGGGTTTTTTGACCAGAAGTTTGCTGTGTTCCCTTTTTGGAACGTGGATTCAGTATATCTGATGTTTTCTTTTCAATCTACCGAGATGTACAACCACGTGCAGCTGTTTTTGATCTTACAGCACCAGTGAATGTAGTTTCAGACCCTAGCTTTGTTATAGTGTCTGTCGTTTCATTGTTTACCATATCTTTGTGCTAGTGTTACTGTATTTTGGTTTGCAGGGTTAAGAGTTTTTTTTAATGCAGCCCGAAACCAGTCTAGATCTGATCCGGAGATATACCAAAGATTTCAGTGCTGCCTGTTATCTGACAGTATACGGATCTTTTGGGCTTTATTCTACCCCCCCATTCGATATCCAATATCAGTTTTAGATAGGTCAACGTATCACACCAACGTTCCTTTCTGACTGCATGATTCCAGCTGATTTCCATTTAGCTGGATATGAGCAGTTGGCGATAAATTTTGTATGCACCACGTCAGTAAAGTGTCTTTATCGGACTCGCCTGTTATTCGCCTCGCTTCGCTTGTCTCATAATTTCAGACTCGTCCGATAAAGAATCACTTTACTGCCTTGGTACATAAATAACTATTATTTAATTTTTTTATTATTATTTGTTCTAGATTCCGATAACCTCCGGAAATGTTAACATCAACGACGCATTGCAAATACTACCATTCCGTGACATAATGTATAAGTTATTCAAAAAGGTTAGTACAGTGTACCATTTTTTTTAATTCACGAGAAAAGCCGGTCTAGTCTCAAGACAGAGGGTTATTCAAGTTATATATTCATCTTTGATCAAAAGCATTTGTTTCCATTTTTAGCCACAGGATGAGGACAGGGAACTAGGAATGATATTGAATGAAATAATTGATAAACAGAGTCAACAGGAAGAAGAAATAGCCACTACCTCAGTTACTACAACTATCACTCCAGCAGATTTATCCACGGTAAGTCTAAAAATGGGGAGATCATGAAAATTCAATTAGCAAGTATACAGTGACGTTCAAAAATCAAAACAACACTTTTTGACGAAGTACAACTCAGGCACCGGTGAAGTTACATTACAAGTTCACCTTTAGGTGCTTCAAGGGATACTTTTTACAGTGTAGTTACCCCTATTCTGACCAGATAATAGTAAAGATTTCGTTTATGTACCCGTCCGTGTTCAGGTCAGCTTCTGCTTTTAGCTGTGAAAGTCCTTTGATAAAGTTCTATTATCGTCTTAAGTTTGTTTAGTGGTCCAGCTGATTTTATATAGTTTTCTAGTTTGTAATCAATTAATCAAATCAATTTGCAATGTTAAAAGGTGGATAATTGAAGGTACGATTGACCTATGAGATCCTTTGTTTCAGTCCAATGGCTCTTTTATACTTCCACTTATATCAGGCTACCTCTATTAACCAAGTAGGTCTGACTCCAATTTCAAGCCATTTTCTTATAACTTCCAAGTCATTGTCGCTTTTTTGACTTTTTCAAAGGATTGCAAATAAATTCTGATTATCATTGATTGTGGTGATCTGTAAACCAACTTCATCCACTGGGTCTCCTTTTCCTTAGAGTCTTTCACAATACCGGCATTTTCGTTCTGAGCAGGGTTGAGTTCGGTAATCGGTACGCACTCAGACTTGGCCTTTGTTTATTTTCTTTAATATTACCTTTAGCAATTCAAAACTAATTACGTCTATCAGAACACAAAATTCCAATCACTAATACTTCAAAAACTTCTCCAATAATTCGGATTCAAAAATTCGTTCTTAAGATTACTTCTTTTCGAATAATAACTTCATTCATTCATTTAATATCTACACTAACTCTCATTCCGAGCACTAAACTCCAATCTATAATACTCAAGAAACTACTGACATAATTCATTACAACCATCAGATATTTGTTTCCTCTTTTTGTCAAAGGAATTGGACCGAAAATATCAATTGTCGAAAGTCGTTGAAAAGGCACTCCGGAAAGATCTGAATTGAAAATTAAATTCCTTTTTGGCTTCGTATATTCAACATCTACTCAAATTGCTTCAATTTCAGCTACCAAATCGAGAAGCATCAACAGAAGTTCCTGAAAAACAGACCACGAGCGCAATAGAAACAACAACAGTACCAGCAACAGTACCAACAACAGTATCAACAACAGAATCAACCACAGTTCCAACAACAGAATCAATCACAGCTCCAACAACAGAATCAACCACAGTGCCATCTACAGTACCAGCAGCAGAATCAACCACAGTATCAACAATAGTACCAGCAACAGAATTAACCACAGTGCCATCAACAATACCAACAACAGAATCAGACACAGTGTCATCAACAATACCAACAACTGTA
>CAJUYI010000035.1:329888-354318 GCA_910591695.1 Galerucella pusilla
TTCCTTGTCCGTCAATCAAATTTATATTACCACATTGAGTTGAAATTTCCTTCACGGACTTTGCTCATGACCAAGATACTTACGTGCTTCTGATTATCATTGATTATGGTGATCTATAGACTTACTTCATCCACTGGGTTCTTTTTTTTTTCGGAGACTTTCACATTACCGGCTTTGTCTTTCTTAACAGGGTCGAGATTGGTAAACGCTAAGACTTGGTCTCTGTTCATCTTCTTTAAAATTAACTTCAACGATTCTCAACTAATTACGTCTCACTATCAGAGCACTAAACTCCATTCTTTAATACTGGAAAAACTACTGCTATAATTCATTAAAACCATATTATTTTTGTTTCCTCTCTTTGTCCAAGAAATCAACCAGAGTGCCAACTACAGTACCAACAACAGAATCAACCACAGTGCCAACATCAGAATCAACCACAGTACCAGCAACAGAATCAACAACAGTACCAGCAACAGAATCAACCACAGTGCCAACAACAGTTTCAACCACAGTACCAACAATAGTTTCAACAACTACTGAGACTGCGGAAAATTATGTAAGTACCAAAAATTTGCATCCACAAATAGTTTATAAAATGAACAAGCAAATCTAATCATTAGGTATTACTGTGAAAAATTGGTTCTGGATAATTGGTATCTTCCAAAAGCATAAATTTGATAAAAAATAATATCAAATAAATGATAAAAAAAATAAATATATATCGATATATAATTTATAATTTTATATTTCAGATTCCAAGGATGTATGAAAAAATTCGTCAAACCTTGTATGATATACTCCAAGAGGTAATTAAAGAAAAAACGCATACATTCGAAACAGTACTAATCACAATCTAACATAAAATACATCGGTTTGGCTTCTATAATCGATCTTATAATTTTTTATTTGACATTTAAACCTATAAAAACTTTGTATTTCTAGTCACGTGTTCAAAAATAGCTAATTATCAATCAATTACACTGATAAGAGCCCATTAGCTATAATATACAAAGGACATTGATAATTTGCGATAATTTTGTCATAGACTCCGAAAGCGTGTTACCTTAAAGCAAAATGCTTGAGGAAGTTATGGCAAAATTATTAACATTTATAATACTCCTCAAAGTATTTATTTGCATAAAAAATTTTCTTACCGAATATACCTCGAACATTGATAAATGTTAATAATTTTGCAATTACTTCCTCAAGCATGTTGCTTTAAGGTAACACGCTTTCGGAATCTATGACAAAATTATCGCAAATTATCAATGTCCTTGGTACATTATAGCTAATTAGAACCGTGCCCTGCAACATTACTGTCTCTCTAATTTATATTATCACATCAAGTTGAAATTCAATTCACGGACTCTGCTCATGACCAGTAACATACTTGCTTACTATACAAAGTTTATAACATTGAATCAATTTGAACCGCTTCCGCTATATCAGGCCAACTTTTACTAAGTAGGTTTTTTGAGCCATTCTCCTATAACTTTCACGTCAAAGTCTAGCTTTTGTCTTTTTTTAAAGATTTTGAATGGATTCTGATTATCATTGATTGTGGTGGTCTGTAGACTGTCTGAGTAACAATAGGCAGTGTGACATTATGGCAATGAAAATGATGATACCCATCACAAAGACGACACTAGATATTCAAATCGGGTTTAAGACGACAGATAAAGATTCAAAGAAACACTTTCCCCATTCATTTCATTTGTTGAAAATGAAGTGTAAATTAAACTCAGTTTAACATATAGACATTGATAATGTTTTTTTGGAACTTTAGTTCTTTACGCCAGGTTATGTTTGAGCGACCAGGGGTCGCGACGCAAAAGATCTGACCGTTACGCGTTACGTTACGCTACGTTATGTTACATTGCTTCGTTATGTGCCTTGCTTTTGCGTGCTTGTGCCTCCTTAGTCTCTCTCTCGTTTACGAAGCAGCGATTCATAATAATACATATGCTCCTGCCCGGATTCGAACCCGGGCCGCCCGCGTGCAATGCGAGCATTCTAACCACTGAACCACCGATGCTATATTGAAATCCTATGCAAAGCTGGTATTCGCAGTGCTAGTGATCTACTTGAATTTGTTCGGATAAATTTTTACTATTATTTCCATAATTTTTTTTGTGCGATTAAGGGGTCTAGCTACTTTTCGAAATACAGGGTGTTGAAATTTTGAAAACTTGAATGTTTTAATTCGATAACTTTAAAATGAATGGATAAATTGATTTGACATTTGGCAGGTTGTTTTTAAATGTAAAAGGGCATATTTTGAAAGAAATTGTAGTTTGTGCAACTAGTGTGGATATGATGGCCATATCGCACGAGGACGAAGATGGAGCACGACGCCGTAGGCGGCGTGCTCAATCGTTCAAGTGCGATATGGACAATCCACACGAGTCGAGCAGCATATTTTTTCTACGACCCAATTAGGAAAAAATCTAGAAAATAAAAATTTCCATAAACTGTAATATAACTTCAAATAATTAAAAATTTAACAATTCAATTTTATGTTTCCACTAATTTTGTGGTAAACGAATGTCCAATTTGTATAATGCTACGGTTTTTTTTTAAATATACGATGCTGTTATAAGTAGATGTTGCCAGTCGGACTCCCTCATGGAGGGTACCGTACCATTATCTATAATAATGAATATTCCGCTAAATATTTCAAACGTCTACCTGTTGTCGTTATTAATATCAAGCAGAATGATTATTTAAAAATAAAATTAACAATAAAAAAAAATTCCTCGCGGGGAATCGAACCCGGGTCTACCGCGTGAGAGTCTGGTGTGCTTACTACTCAACCACCAAAGAATATGCAAATTGTTTATCTATAACGTCAGATGTATTACATAACTTTTGCTTAAAAGGAACTAAAATTCCTACCGTGTGTCCCGCGACACGTTCTACCTTTTTTTTTCAAAAATTTGTGGTTTTTGAAGCTCTATCACCTTATAATTCGAAACTAAGGTTGAAATTGATTATTCAACAATAAATATTGGAGGAACGTATAAAGTAATTTCGCTTTTATGTCAATACAACTTAGAAAATTCTACTGATAGATTCAAACTACAACTTTTTCAGGTTCTAAAGACAGAAAAGGATTATGAAAACATTCTTCAAACCTTCGATGATATACTCCGGAGGGTAAGTTGAAAAAAATTTAACAACTGTACTAATCTCAAACTGATAATAGTCCGGCTTTTATAATTGATCTGTTAAGAACCGTGCCCGGCAACATTTACTGTCTCTTGTTCATCAATCCAATATAAGTACAGTCAAAGTCAAATAAAACGCACAACTAGGTTAGGTTGAGACTGCATTATTTAAACATCTGCTATCCCCAACAAACAGATCTACGTTTTTTAGGTCACAATTGAAGTATTTCTAATACATTTTAGGGAAGGCTCACCATAAATCATTGAAACTAATTGAATTTTTATGAATTTTGTTGTTCGTCTTGTGCGTTTCATTTAACTTTTACTGTACCTACCTATATTACCACATTAAGTTGAATTTGAATACTTGGGCTTTGTTCATGGCCAACAACATACGTGCTTACTATACAAAGTCAATAACATTGAATTAATTTGAAATATCAGGGTAACTCTCGCCAAGTAGGCCTGACTCAATTTTTGAACCATTCTCTTATAACTTACACGTTATAGTCTATTTTTTCACTTTTTTTAAAGATTTCAAATTGATTCTGATTATAATTGATTGTGGTGATCTGTAGACTAGCTTTATTCACTGGGTTCTTTTTTTCGGAGACTATCACACTAAGGGCATTGTTGTTCTTAACAGGGTCGAGTTCGGTAAGCGCTAAGCGTCTCACTATCAGAGCACTAAACTCCATTCTTCAATACTTAAAAAACTACTGCTTTAATTTATTATAATTGATTACCACCATATTATTTTTGTTTCCTTTCTCTGTCCAAGGAATCAACCAGAGTGCCAACTACAGTACAAACAACAGTACCCACAACAAAATCAACCACAATGCCAATAACAGTACAAACAACAGCATCAACAACATTATCAACCACAGTGCCAACAACAGTATTAACAACAGAATCATCCACAGTGCTAACAACAACAGAATCAGTCACAGTGCCAACATTATCAACCACAGTGCCAACATCAGTTTCAACAACTACTGAGACTGCGAAACAAAATAGGGTGAGTACCAAAAATTTGGATAAACGTCTCGAGTACATCAATACGACTATATTGGTATGAACTACGAACAAAAAAAATTGTTTTCTTCATAACATGCTATATTCTTTTTTTATTTCAGATTCCATGCATAGAAAACGATGATGAAAAGTTTTGTCAACTCTTTAATGATATACTCCAGCAGGTAATTTGGACAAAAAATGTACATCAATACATTCAAAACTGTACTGATCTCAAATTCACAATAAACTACATCGGTTTTGCTCCTAATTTATCTGATAAGAACCGTGACCTGCAACATTATTGTCTCTCCAATTTATATTACCACAACCCATGAAATTGAATTCACGGACTTTGCCCATGAACAATATCATACTTGTTCACTATGCAAAGTTTATAAAATTGAATCAATTTGAAACGCTTCCACTATATCAGGCTAACTCTCACCAAGTAGGTATGATTTGTGGAGGAGTGAGTCTAACTACATCTTCTGGGTACACAAAACCAGATCCTTAGTCTGACTGGTTCAGAGGCCAGACAATGACATAAATTGTTTTACGACGATTCGTCTTCTTCTAGATAGAGACAACATTCGGTAATTTCTATCACCCCTATTCTGCCCAGATAAGATTTCTTGTCTCTCCTTAAGATTCTTGTTTACTTTATTATACGAATACCGAAAAATTGTTTTCCATTTGAAATATTAGATTGTAGGAAATCAAGAGGTCGATTGGCCTTACCACACTGCAACCTATAAGAACTTCTGTGTATACTCTCCATTAAATTTATGTTCAACTCCAAAACATCTAGGAGAGGCGTTAGTAAACAATTACTCTACTCTATAGCAATTGTAATACTGAACTCTTAAAATCGTCAAAATTTTGGATTATAATAGTGGCTTCGTATATTGAGCATATAATTATATTCTCTCAATTTCAGCTACAAGAAGCATTAACTAAAGATACCGATAAACAAACCACAGGAACAATAGAAACAACAACAGCATTGGCAATAGTACCAACAACAATATCATCCACAGTGCCAACAACAGTATCATCCACAGTGCCAACAACAGTATCATCTACAGTGCCAACAACAGTACCAACAACAACTGAGACTGTGAAACATGCTGCGACAAATAAAGTAAGTTCCAATGCAGTAGATAAAATTGAGATGACAATCACATTACAATATTTGTATGAATCTTTGAATTGCAATTCTATGAGTCAATGAAATAGCTGGATTTGGCTAACAGTTGATTTTTTTCTAAATATACTTTTATCATGGAAGACAGAAATTTCGAGTGTTATACTATTTTTCGATTAGTGACATAATATTTCCCTATTTGTGTCCCATCTTCCCAGGACTATACTGTTATATCTTCTATCTGTCAAATTTTTGAACAAGTTGCGCTATCTGGAATTTTATATGTCAACGATCAAAAGCGGACAACCTCATTAATAAATAAAAAAGGTGAATCCGTTTGCTGATTGAATTGATATGAACTAAGAACCAGAAAAATTGTTTAACATGCTATATTTTTTTATTTCAGATTACATGCATAGAAAACGATGAAATATTTTGTCAACTCTTTAACGGTATGATTCAGCAGGTAATTAAAAAAACATCTCGCTACATTTAAAACTACTAATCTCAAACTCACAATAAACTACCAGACAATAGGATGAATTGCTTTACAACGATTCGTCTCCTTCTAGACAGAGACAACATTCGGTAATTTCGATCACCCCTATTTTGCCCAGACAAGAGTTCTTGTTCCGCCTTAAGACTCTTGTCTAGTTTTATCTACATCTTCTGGTTACACAAAACTAGATCCTAAGTCTGAATTCTTCGGAGGACAGACAATAGCACAAATTGTTTTACGTCAGCATAGATAAGAGTTCTTGTTTCGCCTTAAGATTCTTGTTTACTTTACTATGCGGATACAAAAAATGTTTTCCATTTTAAGTATTAGATTGTAGTGAAAAAGGGATCTATTGGCCTTACCACACTGTAACCTATAAGATCTTCTGTGTATACTCTACATTGAATTTGTTTAACTCCAATTAAAAAAATCTAGGATTCTCTGGAGGCTTATAATCCATTGTTAAGTTAGATCTGTAGCCTGTATAGGCTCTAGTTATATAAAGTGTTGGTGAACAATTAGTCTATTCTTTAGCAATTGAGGATTATTCGTTTCGCCGTCTCATCTACATCATAGCAGAATCTGTATGTTGCAATGTCCGCTTCAACCATTTAACAATTATGGTATTTAAGTGAACAGTGTACAGAGATAATGTCTGTATAAGACATCTAGAGCTCCAATCTGCACTCCTTCATGTCCTGGCACCCGCAACAAAGTTACTTTGTTGATTCTAGCATGTTGCTAAAGAGATTGTTTGCAGATCCAGACACTCTCAACATCTCTCAACTCTCAAACTCTTATAGACCTTCAAAATTTTGGATTATGAAAAATGATATTTGTTTTGGAGATTTGATCCTCTTGTGGCTCCGTATATTGAGCATATACTGAATTATTTCAATTTCAGCTACAAGAAACATTACCTGAAGTTACCGATAAACAAACCACGAGAACAGTAGAAACAACATCATCATCCACGGTGCCAACAACAGTATCATCCACAGTGCCAACAACATCCCCAACAACAACTGTGACTGTGAAACAGGCTGCGACAAATAAAGTAAGTTCCACTGCAGTAGATGAGATTCGGATGACAATCACATTACAATATTTGTAAAAAATTAGTTGAATACCGGAATTAGAGCTACAAATTTGTATGAATCTTTGAATTGCGATCCTATGAGTTGATAAAATAGCTGAATTTGGTTAACAGTTGATTTTTTCTAAATATACTTTTATAATGGAAGGCACACATTTCGAATGTTAAACTATGTGCTTGCAATCTGCGTTAAAAGCTCCAACGAAATTCATACCAGAGTTTAAAAATTCGTTTTCGAGTAGTGACGTTATATTTTATCTTTGAAAAATGTATTATTTGAGACCCATCTTCCATGGACTATACTAATCTCGGGTACACAAAACAGTCTAACCTAGGTTAGACTGTTTTGTGCTTGGGTTCTTCCATCTATTGATAAACTTCTGTCAAATTTTGGACAAGTTGCGCTATTTGAAATTTCATATGACAGCGATTGATATGAACTACGAACCAAAAAAATTGTTCCTTTCATAACATGCTATATTCTTTTTTATTTCAGATTCCATGCATAGAAAACGGTGAAGAAATATTTTGTCAACTTTTCAATGATATATTCCAGCAGGTAATTGAAGAAAAAAAACATATCAATACATTCAAAACTGTACTAATCTCAAAATCACTATGAAATACATTGGTTTGGCTCCTTGAATTGATGTGTTAAGAACCTACCATGGAACATTAGTGTCTCTTGACCGTCAATCCAATTTATATTACCAGATTAAGTTGAAATTTTCCAACTAAAATTATGATTCGTGAGGGAGTAAGTCCATCTACATCTTCTGGGTACACTTAACCAGATCCTAGGTCTGACTGGTTTACAGCCCAGACAATCGCATACATTGTTTCACGACGATCCGTCTTGTTCTACACAGAGACATTTGGTAATTTCGATCACCCATACTCTACATGGAGTTTTTGTCTCTTCTTAAGACTCTTGTTCACTTTACTAAGCAAATACCAAAAAATTGTCTCCATCTGATATATAACATTGTAGATAATAGAGGGGTCGATTGGAATTACCATACTGCAGCCTATAAGATCAATGTATACTCTACATTAAATTTATGTTCAACTCCAAAACATCTAGGATTCTCTGAAAGCTTATAATCCATTGTTGAGTTGGATCTGTAACCTGTTTGATCCTCTATGGCTTCTTATATTAAGCGTTTACTGAAATTATTCCAATTTCAGCTACAAGAAACATTACCTGAAGCTTCCTATAAACAAACCACGAGAACAATAGATACAACAATAGTATCATCCACAGTGCCAACAACAGTATCATCCACAGTCCCAACAACAACTGTGACTGTGAAACAGGCTGCGACAAATAAAGTAAGTACCAACGCAGTAGATAAAATTGTGATGACAATCATATTACAATATTTGTGAAAAATTAGTTGAATGCCGGAATTAGAGATAAAAATTGGTATGAATCTTTGGATTACAATTTTATGAGTTGATAAAATAGCTGGATTTGGCTAACAGTTGATTCTTTAAAAAACTTTCATCATGGAAGACACAAATTTCAAGTTTTATACTCTGTGCTTGCAAGCTGCGTTGCAAGCTCCAACGGAATTTCTACCAGGATTTCAAAATACGTTTCCGATTAGTGTCGTAATATTCCATCTCTGGAAAATTTATCATTTTTGTCCTATTTTCCACGGACTATACTAATCCCGGGTACTTCCATCTATTGATATACTTCTGTCAAATTTTGGAATTTCATTTGGAATTTCAGAGCAGATCACAGCGATCGAAAGCGGACAACCTCCTAAATGAATAAAAAAAAGTGAATGACTCTATTTGCTAATTGAATTCATATGAACTACGAACCAAAAAATTGTTTCTTTTATAACATGCTATATTCTTTTTCATTTCAGATTCCATGCATAGAAAACGATGATGAAAAATGTTGTCAACCCTTCAATGATAGATTCCAGCAGGTAATTGAAGAAAAAAAACATATCAATACATTCAAAACTGTACTAATCTCAAAATCATGAAACATGACTGTGAAACATTACTGTCTCTTGTCCGTCAATCCAATTTATATATTTTTATTACCACATTAAGTTGAAATTTCCCAACTAAAATTATGATTTGTGAAGGAGTAAGTCTATCTACAACTTCTGGGTACACTAAACCAGATCCCAGGTCTGGTTTAGACTGGTTTAGAGGCCAGACAATCGCATACATTGTTTTACGACGATTTGTCTTGTTCTACACAGAGACATTTGGTAATTTCGATCACCCATATTCTGCACAGATAAGAGTTTTCGTTTCTTCTTAAGACTCTTGATTACTTTACTATGCAAATACCAAAAAATTGTTTCCATCTGAAATATTAGATTGTAGATAATAGAGGGGTCTATTGGCCTTACCACAATGCAACCCATAAGATCTTCTGTGTATATTCTACATTAAATTTATGTTTAACTCCAAAACATCCAGGATTCTCTGAAATCTTATTATCCATGGTTACGTTAGATCTGTAACCTGAGTAGACTCTAGTTATATAAAGCGTTGGTGAAAAATTACTCTATTCTTAAGGAATTGAAGATTATTTGATTCGCCATCTTATCTACATCATAGTTGAGCATGTATGTTCCAATGTCCGCTTTAACTATTTAACAAATATGGTATTTAAGTGAGCAGTGTACAGAGAGTGTTCAGAGATAAAACATCTAGAGGTTTAATCTGCAATCGTTCTTGTCCTGGCACCCACAACAAAGTTACTTTGTCGTTTTTAATTTGTTACTAAAGAGATTGTTCACAGTTCCGGACTTTTAGAGACTCTTGAAATCTCTTGACGCTTAAACTCTCATAGACTCCTTAGACCTTCAAAATTTTGTATCATGATAAATAACATTTGTTTTGGAGATTTGATCCTCTTATGGCTTCGTATATTAGGCATATACTGAAATTATTCCAATTTCAGCTACAAGAAGCATCTCCTGAAGCTACCGATAAACAAACCACGAGAATAATAGATACAACAACAGTATCATCCACAGTGCCAACAACAGTATCATCCACAGAACCAACAACAGTATCATCCATAGTGCCAACAACAGTCCCAACAAAAACTGTGACTGTGGAACAGGCTGCAACAAATAAAGTAAGTACCAATGCAGTAGATAAAATTGGTATGACAATCACATTACAATATTTGTGAAAAATTATTTGAATACCGGAATTAGAGCTACATACTTGTATGAATCTTTGCAGTGCAATTCTATGAGTTGATAAAATAGCTAAATTTGCTAACAGTTGATTTTTTTTAAATATACTTTTATAATGGAAGGCACAAATTTCGACTGTTATACTCGTGCCTGAAATCTTCGTAACAAGCTCCAACGGAATTTATACCAGAGTTTAAAAATTCGTTTTCGATTAGTGACGTATTATTCTATCTCTGGAAAATTTATTTTTTGATACCCATCCGCCACGGACTATACTGTTCTCGGGTATTTACATCTACTGATATACTTCTGTCAAATTTTGGACAATTTGCGCTATTATTTGGAATTTTATATGGCAGCGATAGAAAGCGGACAACCTCCTAAATAAATAAAAAAGTGAATCCGTTTGCTTATTGAATCGATATGAACTACGAACAAAAACAACTGTTCTTTTTAATAACATGCTATATTCTTTTTCATTTCAGATTCCGTGCATAGGAAACGATGATGATGATGAAAAATTTTGTCAACTCTTCAATGTTATATTCCAGCAGGTAATTGAAAAGAAAACACATCAATACATTCAAAACAATATGTTCTTGCACCCACAAAGTTACTTTATTGACTCTAGTCTATTGCTAAAGATATTGTTTGCAATTCCAGACTCTTAAAATTTCTTAGCTCTCAAACTCTTATAGACTCCTAAGACCTTAAAAATTTGGGATTTTGATAAATAACATTTGTTTTGGAGATGTGATCCTCTTGTAATTTCGTATATTAAGCATATATACTGAAATTATATCAATTTCAGCTACAAGAAGCATTAACTGGAGTTACTGATAAACAAAATACGAGAACAATAGAAACAACAACTGTATCATCCACAGTGCCAATAACAGTTCCAACAACTGAGACTGTGCAACAGCCTGCGACAAATAAAGTAAGTACCAATGCAGTAAATAAATTTGGATGAAAATCACATTACTAGTGAAAAATCAAATGAATCCCGGAATAGGAGCTACAAATTTGTATGAGTCTTTGGATTTTAATTGATAAAATAGCTGGATTTTTTTGTGTTTATTTTTTCTTTTTTGCTTTGAATCAATCTTGAATATTGTGAAAGACAATATTTAATACGCCAATGATAATATTGATATTCTTAAAGAAACAATGCATTTGAAAAAAAAATTTTGTCCACGTAACAATAGCAATTTTTTTCATTTGTACTGGCAAAGTCAACAGATTCAATATATGGCTTCGAAGAATTTCTTCAGGTCATGCGTGAGTCTATAAGTTAAAGTTTTAGTATCAAAGAGTATTTATTTTGAATTTACTATCTGAACCCTTAGTTTGTGGAATTTACTCTTATCACTTTTAAAAATGAAAATGAAAGTTTCTAATTAACTCCATTTTCATAATAAAACATATATTATGTTCTACATATATACAGGGTGGTGTAATTGTACATAGAAGTACAGTACAATCTTCACTTCAAAATATTGCGACTTAAACCAACTAGCCTTAATAGAATGTTAATGGAATTTTAATTTTCGTTTTTTACAATAACTTTAACGATTTTTGACGTAAATGCTCAAAAATTTGAGGCTGAGAGTTTTTTGATATGAGAAATCATAATTTTGTACCCATTTCGATGTATTTTGTAGAGGGCGCCACATAAGCCACGTGTGCGGCATAAATGTACGCAAAACTTTTTTGCTTTTACATTAGCGCTACTTTTGTGAAAAATAATTAAAGCCACATCATAATAATTACAACAAAAAAAAGGTATATCTGTTAGTATCCCCAAATCTTAACGCTTTTAAAGATAATCACATTTTAGTGATTGACTACATGATTATTAATCAATGAAATTACGTTCGAAAAATGTAGTGTGTACGATAATTATTTTTTTAGTATTAAGATGAACAGTATCAGCACAGTATAAGAACAAACCAGTAGTATAACTCTTATGAATTCCATTCATAAATTGCCAGAGCTTTTGATGACCTTGAACGGATCGCTTAACGATTCATTTTACCATAGGCGTAGGTGGCATACGTTTTAAAATGACTTGAACGTGTTAAATGTTTTTTTCTTGAATATTGTAGAACAGTACACTGATGAGTGAATAAAACAATGGTCTTATACCAAATATTTATTGGTTTTTCCATATTACAATTTTCATTTTGTTATAATTTTTAAAATTGTTATTGACACATTTTAATGTGTAATATAGTCGTACTCTGAAGAAAAGTTTTATTGAATATTTTATTGGAAAATCAACACAAGGATGTACAAACACTGTTGTTTGACTAATATTTATGAGTGATTCAACAATATTATCTTCCGTAGCAACTTTCTCAAAATTCATTTGGAATAATGTTTCTAATAATGAGATGTATTGTACAAAATGTTCATGAGGCATATTCAAGTTTCCAAAAGTATCCTTATTCGTATTTTCATAAGCTCTAAGGTAACAGTATAAAGACGAATCGTCTAAATTCTGATACAATTGTTAATACGTCTCACATACGCTGCATGTATGAATTTCCGAACATGTTTCAATTAAATAACTACAAAAGTGGAGAACAAAATTATTTTCCAATAAATCATTTGTCTGAAAGTCTGGGCATTGCAGTATTTGATGGAAGGGATATTGTTGGAATAGCCTTTTTTAAAAGAAGTTTTCTTTTATGAGGTTGCATAATCATGTCTGGTTAAAAATGAGCACCACATAAACGATGAATATTATTGTATAAAGTTTATAGTTTTTTCATCAAGTCAGGCCTATCGCATGCTTCGAGCCAAACTTTAGGTTTGAAAGAAAATAACAAAGTAAATCAATGCATGAAGCTAAGGCTCATAAATGTAATATGAAAATCAAATACTAAAGTTTTATACTAACAGTTTCTCACCTTTCTGAATCCTTTGGAAAAAGGGATAATTTTCCATCACAATTATAATATTTATTGTTACATCCACGAACTACACACACAATACCCGTTTTTTTCTTTTTAATGGTATCCATTGCAAAAAAATGCTTATAAACTATAAAAATAATACCGAAAACCCGTAAAAATATAAGCTATAATGAATCATGAATAATTCGATTCGCAAATTCACCACTGACACTTTAGTTCCCAAGTAACACAACAAGCATCGAAGTAGATTTAAAATCGACTTTTGTGTCACTCTTGAAGCTAATAGGCAATTGAAACCGTCCATTAAAGCTTCTACATGTAGCATTCATTACGTAATCGCTGCCTAAAGGGAGCGCGCGGTTTGGCCTTAAAGTAGATTTGATAGCTTATTAGCAATTCAACCTGTAGGCCTGAATAGCCATACATTGGCACCAAAAGAACATTTTATTAGATTTGATTGCCAACATTGGCTCTCAAAGCGACATAAAGAAGCAGTCGTTTAGTCCAGAAATGGCTTTCAATGCTTTGAATGATCATGCGCAGTTGAACATCTCTCGTGAGAATGTAATGAAGTTTTGTTTTGGATAAATATTAGATTTATATTGGAAATTTATGCCAACAGTTATGTAGGTGATCACAAAAACAAACATCGTCAACTGTTATGGCAGAGATCTTTCCTTCAATAAATTATGACAATTATTATGGTTTTTGAAACTGGAAAATATCATTGTGAACCATTAGAAATCTCTGCAAACCTTACTTTTCTGTAAAATGTGAATGAAATACTTCCTGAAAACAGAGGGGCCAGTGATAACTGTGAGCAAAATATACTTTATAAATTAAATTATTTTATCATAAATTACGGTGTTGCCATATTCAATTTTTATCAGTGAATTATATACATCGAATTGAAATTGAAGTTTTCTATAGTATTTTTAGTTGGATTGATTGATAATATTATATTTGATGGATATTGATTTACTTTCCCAGATTTTCTGAAATTTGTATCCCAGTTAAAAATCAAATAATATCCTGAACCAGATTATTTGCATATTCCATGCTTATACTATAAAAATAGTATCATATACGTATCATATACCTATCAATATATAGATATAAAAACTATGGCAACATTGCTCATTATCGTGAGCAAACGGTTCGGCCATGTCTTTATTGTATTTAATAAGCATTTTTTTATGCCAATACGAAGCTTTATGGAATTAAAAGCTAGATAGCTGTTCGTATTGCTTTGTGAAAGCTTTCAAGATTATAAAGTTGAAGAAAAAGAATATTATTGTGATGTTATGTTTTGAGTAATAGATTGTTTTATAGGTCATATTTTATAATCATTTCCCAATAAAAAATGAACACCTTTAAATTTATTGAGACCTTAGAAAGTGGAGATAAAATTTTGTGTGTTGTTCCTGAGGCATGGGATAGGAACAACAGCAACAACAAATTTTCCACCAAGACGTAGTGGTATTAGAAAGAGTCCCACGACAATGCCAATAAAGAGATGTGGTCCAGAACCAGGAAGGTGATCTGTGTCTATCGTTATTTCGTTGTAACTTTTAGCTGCGCTACTACTTTTATGTACACGCCTGTAATACGCACCTGCTTGTCCAAATTTCCGTAGTTTTGTGATTTTCCATTTATTTTTAATCCAATCTTTTTCTCCATGATCCATAATGATTTCTGATGAAATATTATGAAACCTTTTAACTGGAATTAAGATTTACAATCGCATTGAGGTTAGCAATACAGTAGGAAATTTTTTGGAATTCATTTCCATTTAAAATCCAAATTAATTCCAATACCAAACATCGTATCATTGCTTTTAAATGGCACTCATTGAAGCACTTAATGGTATTTTATGACCATATAAAATTCCAATTTCGCCATTCATTTTTTGGCATTTTTTAAAGCCAACATTTCTATTCTTTGGCTACTTTTAATGACTTATTAGCAATCATTGCTACTTGGCTGCAATATTAGGTTTCGAAAGAGATTGGACGTCTTTGAAGGAATGCTGAAATAATTCTATAAAATAATGCTAAGAATATGCCAAACTTTAGCATTTTTTCTGGATTATTTGCTTCGATCTAGCATTATTTGCTTGGCAAATGAAATGTGTTACTTGGGTTGAATCGCAGCACAGCACTGGGCGCCGGATGAGATACTCATCCGAACGACGTTGTAGGTCAAAGAGAGCTCGGCAGTGTAACGTCACGAGATAACATACTGGTTCGTTCCTATACTGTGGTGTAACTGCGATTAACTCATTGATCGTTAACGGTATCCCTCTAATTATTGAAAAATATTAAAACTACATCATTTTTGCGACAAAAAAGTGTACCTATCATTAGTCTCGAAAGTCACTGGTTTTTTAAACCCCCTACATAATTTTACTTTCATTTATTAGCACAATAATGATAACGTTAGTAGGCGCTGATGTCAGCAAATTTATTATCAGCTACAATATAGCAAGAGCATTGATAATTAGCAATAATTTTGCCATAACTTTTCTCGAGCATGTTGCTTTGAGGTAACAACCCGACGTCGAAGCGACGCTTTAGAAATCTATGACAAATTATCTGCTATATTATAGCTGATAATAAATTTGTTGACATCAGCGCCTACTAACGTTATCATTTTTGTGCTTATAAATGAAATAAAAATTATGTAGGGGGGTTTAAAAGTGCGAATATCCCGAAACCCAGTAACTTCTGAGATTAATAATAAGTATACCTTTTTGTCGCAAAAATAATGTAGTTTTAATATCTTCCAATAAATAGAGATACCTTTAATTATAAATGAGTTAATGGCACAGTTACCCCAGCAACATAGCTTTTGTGGCGCCCTCTAGAAAATACTTCGAAACGGATAACATATTATGATTTCCTCTAAATCTTCAAATTTTTACGTTTGTATATAAAAAATCTTCCAATTCACTGAGAAAAAACCTTAGAAAAAACATTCTTGAGATTTCAACTTTGCACCCTGTATCTTTTTTTATCATTAATATTCCATTAATGGAAGTTGCGTCAGATTGTAATATTTTAGGGCCAAGAATCTTCCATTTCACTTTGGTCCATTACTTACGGACCATCCTGTATATATGAATCTGATAATATTTAGTGTTTTTTTTTAGTTTCAAGTTTAAAAGTGGTATTTATGTTGTTTATAAACGTAATTCTTTATAAAAACGGTTTATTGTTTTTAAGGTTGTCTCTTATGTTGGAAACAAGCCAAGCAATAGAATTGTAACGATTCTTGATGAAGTAAAACAAATTCCAGACCCCAACTACATTGTTACTGGTACTGAGAGCCCCAGCAAAGGTAAAAAAAGTTTTTGAACAATATTTGAATGGACTATGTGCCGTTTACACTTAAAGTCGTTTAGGTAACTTATGTCAATATCTCATGGACTCCTTTTTATGTGAGAAGAACCAACTTGAAGTTGCAGTAGTATGGGCGAACTTGTTGTCAAAACCAGCGCCGTATTGTGAAATTGACGTTCGACAAATCTGTAGCGTGACGTCTACACTTTTTGTTTCAAAACAAAATTCGGTGGGCCTTGACTATGAATAACTTTTTATTCAACACCAGTTTTTTAGAAGGCACGGTTTTATATCAACTAAATCACACAACACTCACAAAAATACTAGCTAAACGCCTCAAAATATTCAAAAGTGAAAAATATTCGGCATTAAATGATTGCATAAAACATCGTTTGTAACGCCAATGGCATGAAACGGTCGTTACGAGGCGACATAGATGAGCAAGTCTTATTTTGCGCAAGACAGTTGACAAACATCACGTGGCTTTTTCTTGTATGTAATGGAGTCTGAAAGGTTGATTAGATTTGATAAAATGATTGTAAACAAAAAGTGGTTGATTCTAATAATTGGGCTGTTGCACGTTTTGTCAATGAAGTCCAAGCTACATGCAATTTTGGGATTCAAATAACAACCATCACGTCCGTAACATTGAACGAGTGTACTCAAAACTTCGTTCGGTGTTTACCATGGCAACATCGAGTGGTTTTAATTGTTTAAGCCAGTTTAGTCAAACGTATTTAGTAAAGTTTGTCCGGCGGGTGTAATTTGGGCGCTAACCATCTTTCTTTACCTGTCTGACCAAGAAGGGTAGATAATCCGACATGTATTTTGGGCGCTAAGAAGTGCAGATAGGTCGAGTCATAAAATAACTCTTATCTTAACAATTTAACCACCAATATTTGCAAAACCCAATAGTTTTCTATTTCTTATTTTCTGATATTTTTATACATAGTTACACTTTGATAAACCGGGTTTGGGCCCGGGTTTTTTTTGTTTTGTTTTTAGTTTTCTTTTTCTTATTTTCTGATATTTTTATACATAGTTACACTTTGATCAACCGGTTTGGACCTGGGTTTTCTTGTTTTTTTTTTATTTTGAAGTTTAGAGGGAGGGTTGATAATTTTTAGGTAGGTAGGTTAGTGCCCAAAATACACATAGGATTAAAATGACCCTTCGGTCTTGGCGCCCAGTTTACATGTTGTAAAGAGAGCATTAATCTTTTAGCGCCCAAATTACATCCGCCCATTCAAAGATGGAATAATTCTGTACATCACGTTATAAAAATTGAAGATTCATACATTCGTATTCAAAATAATATAAAGTAATTGATCTTGATGATAAGTCTGACAGTAAAACAAAATTAGATTCAGAATAATATAAAACCATAGCAATAAAGTAGGATAGTGTTTTTTACGTAATTATAGTTTATTTAATATAATAGTGTTAGATCTCGTTGAAGATATTCAAATTTGGCGCTCTTACAATAATTCAACCGCTCACGCATGCGCGCAAACGTAGGCGGGCGCGAGGGAGGGGATCTACTTCCCTTTCTCGGTGCTTCCGTCCGGCATTCGCTGCTTGACATGGGACTGTAAATACATCTAAGAATAAGAAAACTAACAATAGTATTTAATAATCTCTCGTTTAGAAAGAATAAAAGTTTAAAGAAATGGTCTTCACATATTAAATAAAAACAAATTATGTATCATAAAAATACAAAAAGATAGATATTTGTGAATTTGATCCTTTTTAAAATTTTAAATAGTCCGCACTGGCAAAAGCGGAGACAACAAACTATCTACTATAAACAGTACATACGGCTATAAAGTATAAATATTATAGGAAATAATTGCGCTGCAGAAGAAGAATTGAAGCAAGCAACAAATGCCAAATACCAATTCGCAACTACAATTAACGACGGTATTTTCGGCAACTTCCAATACAGAGCTGAAGTCAGAGGTATTGGAGCTGTAGAGGACAAATTTTCTTATGATGATGGTTTCGTATTTAGAACTAAAGTCTATCAAGCTGATAAGAATGGATATAGAGTTATTGAGTAAGTATACATCCATTTTCGTTAATTTATTGTAAAATTAAACCACAAGATTTTTGGTATTTTTTTTCAACGTTATCAAGAAAAATTAAGTTCTTAAAATGTTTGGTCCCTATCTGGAACTACCAAATAATTTGACAAGTTGTCAAATCTTTAAGGTGCATTTACACTAGATTATATCCTTAGTAAAATGTGAAGGACTATTATTATCGACCGAGCGGAATAAGGTGCGAGGCTTATAAATGTTCTCACCACTGTGGTGTATATATATTTTTCTCCAACCAAATTAAAGACACAAGGCCTTGAGTTATACTTGGGTACAAAGTGAGTATTTATAAAATATTCACAATATACCTCACACTCTACACCACAGCGTTATCAAACGCACCACGAGAATCACCGAAAGTGCTCTCCTAGTTCCCCGCTTGTGATCGGGACAACTATTACTCTGATATTCGCAATTCGCGAAACATGTACATTGTACATATGTTCTTCTTTATAGAGGTTAAGCAACCGGTAATCAGTATTCTGTGGATTAGCATTGGCTACCAGTTTCCATCAACAGAACATTTTCATATTGCACTGGTAATATTGTTGAAAGTAAAAGCCTTCCTTGATCCATGTTTTTCTGCAATCAAGGTAAAATAAACAACACATTTTGAAGTCAAAATCGAATTTTGACAGTGTTGATATAAAAATCGTGTGGAAATCACAGTCAACCTGGGCATGTACGCTACCGTCTTTCAGGCTGAAGTATACGCCCGCCATTGTACTGGCTGCAAGAGATCTGATGAATCAACCTGTTGTAAAAAAGAACATACACATCCTGTCAGATAGCCAGGCTGCTCTTGAAGCACTGAGCTCGAACAGGATGAAATCTAAGATGGTATATAACTGTCTACAATCCCTTGAGTCATTTTGACCTGTGTGCCGGCGCATCGAGGAGTGGAGGGCAATGAGTAGGCCGACAGTCCGACAAAAAAGGAATCAGAGACTTTATTTATCGGACCTGACCATTTTTTGGGCAAGAAACTGTTGTGGTGCTTCAAGAAACCCTACGCCTATACAGTTTTCTATAGCATTTGAAAAATTGTTCACTCTGAAGTACTTTGACCATGTTGACGGCGCCAACTGCATTGATGACATCAATGAATTGTTGCTGAATATCACTCTGAACTTGGCAGAAAAATGTGTGCAGCAACATTCCTGCGACATATGTATTGCTTTTAATGAACAAAATACCTTAACCAAAGAATCAACTATTTTTTCTTAGACAAAAGCCTAAGTAAACTATACAAATTTTCCATTTGGTGGGCTCAATGTAAATACCTAGTCTGAATTTTGTTGAGTTACACAACTTGAAAATATATTTGTAGCTAACTTCAAAAAGTTAGCATGTACCTATAAATTGTATCGGGACGACATTGGAAAATCTTTTTAGAAACATCATTTACGCATCCTTGTGAAAATTTTCCTTTAAGTTCTTTCTTATCCCTGTATACAAGAGTGCGTTTATATTATACAATTAAATTTTCATCAGCCCCCGTACCAAACACTCCATTTATAAATCAACAAGATATGAAGATAGTAATTCACGCGATCCCTGTATATACGGCACACGTGTGCTTTTACGATCGTGTTTCGGCAAGTCTTTAGCAGCGCTACATGAAAGAGCCGACGAGGAGTGAACCTACTATTCATTTGTCTATATACGGACGCACGCGAATTCCCGTCAGGATAACCAATTTACCTGTGTTATAATTAGGGTACGTTAAGCTGTCACTCGAGTGCTCGTCAGGGTGAAAACTAACCTGTTTAAAAGGTGTTTATTTGGGCAGGGATAAGTTGCGCACAGCGGTCATTTTCTACCTGAATACGAGTAAGAACACCAAAATTAGGAGCCAAGTTGCGCGCAACAAGATAAACACAAAATTAAGGAGATTAAGGATATATAATTAAATTAAATGGTAAAGGTATTTGTACATTTATTTCAGGAATAATAAGACACCTAACCTAACCCCGCCAGGGTAAACTATTAGGGCAGTCCCGATAACAGAACAGATTAAAAAAACTGGACGGCAATTCGAGTGCGGGATTAGGATACCTGCAAGTGTGGGACGGGAACTCAAGTGTATTATATTGGTCATTAAAGAACCTGAAGGGAATTCGCGTGCACCGCTATATACTATGCCTGCGATCACTACTGGAAATTCAGTCGTATAGGTCATCAATCCGCAACACATTCAAAGGATATTTCATTGCTATCAAATATTTCTTCCGCAAAATAAACAATCCTACTGTTTTGACTGGAAATATATAATTTTTCTTTTGTTTCAGAGAGGAAATTTTGACTCCAAAAATAAAGGGCCATACGAGACAAGCACACATAGAAACTCTAGTAAACGGTCCCTCGGTAGATTACCGTATTAATGAGAAAGATATACGTGGTCGTAGTGAAAAATCCCAAGTGGTATGATTAGTTTAATTATGTGAATAAATTATTTATATCGTGTAAGGAATTTTCTGAATAAAAACTGTTTATATAAGTTTTTCGGTTTTCATTCGTTTATACTGGGGATCGCTAAATTCCGGACCGCCGACCCAATTTTTTTCGTGCGAAATCATAACAACAGCATCGTGAATTGATGCACAATATGACGATCTACTATTGCATAATAATATTGGATGATTAAGCAAAGGCTGCGATTCTTTGAAGACATATATTTTCAACGGTGATCAGCAAACGCCGACTCAAGTTTTCTAAAAAAAAGCACAAACGGAAGTGTGATAAATGATAAAACAAAGATTTGCTTAGAAACCTCTTAATTTGTTCGGGTCAACATATCATAGAAATACGTTGCATGGAAACGACTGGCTTTCACATAAAATCAATAAAACGAATTTAAAATACTGTAAACGGTTTTGTGAACGTATTGCTATTGGATGTGACGTAGAAAAGTATATTTCGATACTGCGCGTGCGTCCATGCGACAACTAACCAAAGTATACTATTTAAACATCGATTATTCCCTTATTCACTGGTGTCTCAGAAGAGTCAGGGGTATCACAGAAAGACACAAAATGAAAAATGCAGAAATAAGAAAAGACCTAAAAATGGAATTTATTGAAAAACGACAACTTAGCTGGTGTGGGAATCTCCAAAGAATGAGTCATAAGTGGTATGTCAAGCAAGTGTAGGAATGCAAGGTACAAAGAGCTAGAAAAATAGGAAGACGGGAGCAAAAATGGGATGGAGTAATAGGATAAATAATGAAGAAAAGAGAGACAACATAGAAAGCGGCCAAGGCGATGGAAAATAACAGAAAAGAATGGGCAGAGTTCGTGTACAGACATTAAAAATACTGTTAACGATACAGACAACCATTAAGTGCGCGTTGTGTCAAACATCTAAACTCGATTTAATGATAACTGTTATGATTTCTTGATAATAAATACATATTACCGTATTTGTTAACCTTAAGCTGCATATATATACAGGGTGTACCAATCTTACGACAAACTTCGGTATATGAGTTATTTCAAGAGATATCAAAAAATGTTATTGACAAAAATAGTAGATGTGCTGAAGGTCCATATTTTGAGATTATATCGAACTATACAGAGTGCTGCATAACTCCGTTACAATCTCACATCTCACAAAAAATTGAAGAACGTGTCGCGGGACACACGGTAAGAACTTTAGTTCATTTTAAGCAATAATCAAATTTTTTGAATCAATAAATAAATACACATATTGATATAAGAATTTATTTTACTCTGGATGACAATTGTTTAAAGCAAACAATTCCTCTTTGTCGTTAGAAATATTGTATATTAACCGCTTTCGTACGACACATGGACAAAATTTAAGAATAAGCGTATCGTCACTTTCAATATGCGTTCTCGCCTTGTGTCCTCTAGTATTCCTTGTCAGTCGCTAAGTTTATACTGCGTGGTGTACAACATGTCTGATGATACTAAGCAAATACATCTTCTTCGTCACTAGACATATTGTATACTAACCAGATACTAACCGCTTTCGTACGATACCTGGACCCGTATCTTTGAACATTCGACTATTCGCGAGAACATCGAATGGATTTTGTTCGTGAGAATGATTTCACACGAATCGAACGGTACTCGAAAATTCAAATAGCAATATCTTCCAAACACAGTGACGAACAGCTTTGTAGATCTTATGTGTCATTTTTTAGGTAAAGTGTACTGTAGAATAGTGTGAGAGTAGTTTGAAAAGCACGTGAGAGGAAGAAGATTACATGTAGCATTTGGTTTATTTTTATTCTGTTTTGTAATTCTTTTACGTAAAGGCAATATGAAGAATTTGGCCCAAAAAGATATTCTCTTGGAATTCATCACGGGCAGTTTCTTTATCCACCCTATATAATTCCAAGAATTGCCGATCATTTAATGTAAAAGGATCTTTTCTATCAGAAAACCTTCTTGTCGTATCTTCAGCCATTTTCTCAGCATCTTGCAAATCATCAATTATTTGATGCATAAAAGCTTCATCTGCGTTCATTTTTCTTCAGTAGTATTATTTAACAAAAAACTTAAAGTATAATATCGCTATGATTTCTCTATCTATGACACGCTATATCCACAGCAGGTTATGTTTGATATTTATTTGTTTTTGTTTTTCTGACGTTCTGCACAAGACACTATTCGCTTACTCCCATGTGGGACTGATACGACTGATAAATTCATTCGTTTGCAAGTCGAATATTCGAGATTTCGAAGATACTGCTCGAATAAAACAAATCCATTCCCATCACATGAAATACGTGGGAGCATTTAGTCGAACGTTCAAAGATACGGGTCCGGGAAAGACTTTAAGCGAAAGCGTATCGTCACTTTTAATATGATACGCTGATGCGACGCTACATGGACATTGGGCCATACACTGATACACATTGGAACCTGCCGATAAAGCGGAATCGGCACGAATTCGTAGAGAAGCGTTCTCGCCTCGTCTCCTCTCGTATACTGCCTTGTCAGTCGCTAAGCGTATGCTGCGTGGTGTACAACATGTCTGATATACAGGGTTATTCAATGTACATGTCCCCAGCCCCCCCAAAACCTAAATCATAAAATTGAATAAGTAGCAATTTTGTACTAATTATGTACATTTTTGTACAAGTATAATTGATTTTTGTACAAGTGATGTTCAAAAGTTATTAACAAATGAAAGGGGAGGGCTGGCGACATATGTCGCTAGCCCCCCCATAGAGTAGATTGAAAATTGAACGACGCCATTTCGTTCTATGACTTTTGTACAATTTTGTACAAGATATAAAATTCGCCCAACCCATTGTTATAAACAATTACAGCCATATATGTCGCCAGCCCCCCCATATGGTGAATTGAAAAATGAACCATGGCATTTCGTTCTACGACTTTTGTACAATTTTGTACAAGATACAAAATTCGCCTAGTTTATTGTTATAAACAATTACAGCCATATATATGTCGCCAGCCCCCGATATGGTAAATTGAAAAATGAACCATGGGATTTCGTTCTACGACTTTTGTATAATTTTGTACAAGATACAAAATCGCCCAGTTTATTGTTATTGCCCAAATTTCCCCCACCCCCTGCCTCAAAATTAATTATCCGCTTGTTGGCAATATTAGTTGCTGTTCATTGAGTGCACCTTGAATTTTTTTCTCCTTTTGCATTTCATTTATCTGCTTTGCTTCATTTGGCTTTGCGATCGAAATCAGTAATAGACGTTGAGAAGTTTTTGAATATGATAGCACAAAATTATCTCACAAACCCATTGAGTACGGTACAATTGCTAGTAGCTGTGAGGCTACGTTGTCTGTATGGAAAGTAACTAAGTATACAATCCATAGTTTAGCCGGGCTCTTAAATAATTCAAAACGACATTAAATTTTTCATTTATTCATTTATTCAGTGTACAAAAGGGTTTCTACATGAATGTTTGAACTACTGGGAACTCTATGATGATACTCAAAATAAAGA
>CAJUYI010000035.1:359318-377679 GCA_910591695.1 Galerucella pusilla
CAGTCGCTCGGTATTCGCCGAATGCCGCATGTCTGGCGCCGCCTTTTACACATGGACAGAATTCAATTCACTTTTAATGTAATACGCTGACGCGACGATACATAAACAATGGGTCTAAAAATTTCAAGACTCAAAATTATAAACGTAATGTTATATCAATAAAATTTTGGTAGTTTATGGCACTAGGAAGCTGTTAGCATTTTGTAACTTTTCAAATACATTGAAAAACAGACCTCTTGTATATTATTGTCTTGAGATAAGGCTGGAAGAAGTTTAAATAATGATAATGAGCTCGTTTCGATATTTAACAATATCAAGAATTCTTATGTTAACATTTTCCCCCTGTATTCGAATTAGTATTTTCATTCCACTTCCTGACGGAATAACTGTGCAAAATTTCATATCACTCATCGTTGAATGAATGTCAATTACTTTTTTTATGAGACAGTGCCGTTATCATAATCTAAAAGTGTTACTTACTTCATCTTCTTTTTGCAGCTGAACGTTGTAAAGTTAACGGATAATAACAATTTAGTAGTTTCTTAGAGTTCAGTAAATGTGGATTTCAGAATCAGTACTGCTTGTAATTATTGTAATAAGCAATAGGTGAGTTTTGAATAAAATTATTTTTGTAAACATGGGTTTGGCAAAAAATGTTGACTACTTTTCAAGTGTCGGAACAGTTTTTCGAGTACCTACTACAATCTCCAAAAACTGACGAAAATATCGAACGTGTGTACTAATAAATCGATCACTTGGCTGTATATCAGAAACTAACCATCTTATAACTTCAGAGAAAAAAGTCTTTGTATAAGTGGACAGGAGAAATATACGAATTTTTGAATACATAAACTATAAAGAGGCATATATATTTCGCACAAATTTGATTCAGTACGTGCAACCGATTTCAACGTAATTAGTTAGTCTCATTCGAAAGATAATAAACGAAACAATTAAATTTACTATGCAAGAATTGTGAATTACAATTGACAAAATGGCGCTATTCCATGTCGATATTTCTTGTCTAGCTCGAGAAAATAATGAAAACGTATACCTACATACTTAGCTAGTATTGGCTCACCCTGTATTGGAACTTGAAATATCATATTCTATGTGGAGAAGATCACACACATTGAAATTTAATGTCTTTTAAATATTCCAATTCAATTTCCCATACTTATTCGTATATACAATGCAGTATGTATGGAATAAATTCAATTTTAGCGTTATTATGCTGGGGGGTAGTGTGGCACCTTATTGGAAAGGAATTTTAGTCCTCTGTACAGCAATATGGAAATGTTTTAAATTTGGTGCAACCATAGCTGAGAGAATTGATTTTTGAGATGTAAAATTTTGATAATGTCTTCATCACAAAACTTTGCGTAAAATGAAAATAATAATGTCGTATAATATTTAGAATCTATTTTTCCATGTATTTAACAATTAAATTAAGTATTCAAAAATGACCACCATTCACTTGACAATAACCAAGGCGATTTTGGAATTCTCGTACCACATTTTGTATGACCTCAGTGGTTATTTTTTTTCTTCCGTTATCCTAACTTTTAAATTAGCAATATTGTCTGGTCTATTGGAATATACTTCAAAAAATAATCAGGTATTTTCGTATTTGTTTGTGTTTTGTAATGAGACATTCGGGTCAATTCTGTTTGCACTAGCAATATAGTTATTCAAAAGATATGGCTATCATAGCAAGATTTGCAGAATATCGTATTCTAATTGTCGATTTTAAGCAATGTGATCTGTCATTAACTAATAGATCTTGCTAAAAACCTTGCTATCTTTGCAAGGTACTTTTTGTACTTGTTATATCTCATAACAAGGTGGATAAATGGTAAAAATGGCGTTTCCCCTATTTTATCATGTGAATTTTTGAATAATCGAAATTTAGAAATTAATGTCAAATACAAATGGAAATGAGAATGTGAATTTTCTTCTTATTTATGTATATAATATAAAAAAAAATAAATATAAATTATAATATAAATTACTGTTACACAGTTTGAAATAAATAATTATGACATTTTTCAAATGAATAGTAGTAGTATGCTGCTCGTGTGTAAATTCTTATTTTTCACTAATAAATTTAACTATTTCATTTTGATTTAATGAAATTGTACAAACAAAAACACGATTTACTTGAAAAACAAATAAAACAGCATTTTTCAAAAACCACAGTTAAACTTGGAACTGAAATAAAAAATAGAAAATCACATAAAAACTCAACAAAATAAGTATCACAAGAAAATTCAAAAATAAGAACATGAAGAATATCATTTAAGAGAAAATTGTTGAAAAATGAGAAATTGATAATTTTATAAATACTAAACTCAATTTATTCAAAAATGACATCACTAATCTTTATTATATTTGGTGGCATTATTATTATTAATGTTTTCGGTTAAGTCAGGATCTACTTCAACAGGCGCTCCTGGGCACCCTACCACATGAATCCATCCATAATCTTTCAATAACCTATTTTCAATGTTATTAAGTTCTTCACAAATGTATTCACCGTCTCCAGTTTCCTTATCAGTATTACTGGCTTTCTTTTTAGTTTTGCTTTTCCATTCATATAAGAACTACAATTGATTTAGGTAAGTTATTTTCTCACAAAGTGAATTTCAAATATATATAGATATATTTACCGTTTCCATTGTTTTTCATCCTTTCGTGCACAATTATCAATATTATACAATAAATTTGTTAGCTCATCCCTCTTGTTTTATATTTCTGAAATATTCAGAGGGTGAATTTTACTTGTTGTCACGGCGCTATTTTTTTCTAAGAATATTACTTTCAGCTCCATATGGGATTTTGTTGTCTTTTTATTTCTTGTTTTGTTATCCATTATAAATATATAGGACCAGATAACCTACCGGTTGGTTTACTCAAATGTCATATTTAACCTCACATTCTTCTTTTTGATCACAGTGTGTCAATAATTACATTATTGTCAATTTTCAAATTCGTTATTTATCGCATGGCAATAACAATATTGTTATGAACATGATTGATAACCAATATTGCTATTGTAGTCCAAGCAGAATACGATCCTAGACTACCATATTGTTATTGCTTATAGGATATAACAATGTGGTTACTGTAACAAGACTTATAGATGTTAATCAGAATCGACCGAATTATCAAAATTTTACATCTTAAAAATTAATTTCCTCAGTTATGATTGCACCGAATTTAAAAAACTTTATATTGCTGAACAGAGGACTGAAATCCCTTTCCAACAAGGTGCCCCTTTTTTATTTAACATTTTCGTGGGGGTGCTTATAATTTAAAAGGGGTGCTGGGAAGGGGTTATATTGTCAGGTAAATTGTCAATTTAAAAATAGAAATCGACCTGTTTCGGTTTTTTTTTACATATTACATAATAACGCTAAAATTGAATGTATTTATTCTATATGTGACGCCCATACATCGAAAACGCCCACTGAGCGAAAAAAAACGACGCAACGCATTGTGTACGGTGCCGAACGACCAAATACCGAAATGACATGATTCTTCGCGTTGATTCCGTTCTTGTTGTCCACGAAGCGTCGTGGAAAATTCTCAAACGGCCACGACGCGTTCTGGTTGATTTAGAAAGCTCATAAACCGACCATGCTTTTAATATGTTTAGTAAATTTACAGAAATAAATGAAAATTTTAAAATCTTTATTGTAGGCTTATTTCTACATGAAACTTTATTTACAATAATAGTTAACTGGATCGCAGGTAGATGAAGCTATTTACTTGTTTTTGCAGGCACTATTATTGTGGCATTTAGAATTGCAAAACACCTCATTGACCCTGCAGTTGCACTTTTTTGCAATACAATAACGCTTACAATGGCACATGACGAATCCTTGTTTCGATCCAGACGGAAGAGCTGAAGCTTTTCTCAAATTTAATGAACAGCTTGAAACATCAGAATCTGATGAGTTTATAAAATTTGAATCTGCAAAGTTGGATTCATTACGACTATAAAGTATTTCCAGTACGCCCTCTTTGGTTCCCAACAAGCTGGAATCATTAACGCTTAGAAGTACAGCTAGAACACTCCTGGGGGCAAGCCGCCCTCTGTCGACATCTGGAACTTTTACTACGACATTATGACCGAACTCAGCAGGAGTTAGTTTTTCACGGGACAGCGCCAGCATTTTTCCAGCTTGCTCCTCCATTCCGGCTCTAGTATTTTTTTTTTCCATTTTGGGATCCGTTCAGATGCCGGGAGCACTGCAGCCTATTGGCTTATTGTACTCTGCTCCCATATTTAGTCCACCCATCCAGTTATCCCCGTACCTTCGAGTAGACGGTATAGGTCCATTGGATGTGTGCCATATACTTCAGGTGGCACATTGGCCTCTCCGAAGATTGCCCGTCTCCTCGAGTGCAGTGCCTCACAGTCAGACAAGATATGGGTCACGGTCTCGTTCTCCATGCCACATAGTCTGCAGCTGAGGTCCCCGTTATATAACCCTATTTTATGCAGGTGATCTTTTAACGGGGTATGACCTGTTAGATAACCTGCAATAATTCTTAGCTTATTCCTGCTGATATTCAGTAGTTCTTTGGCCCGCTTTGCACATATGTCACCTATGAAGGTTTTGCTGTGTACCTGTTTCGGAGTGTTCCTCCAATGAAGTCTATGTTGGCTTTGTACCCATTTTTGTATTTGCGCTCGGACTACCTTTTTTGTGGTCCCAAGAGCTGGTTCTGGTCCAACATATGCTGTTGCTGAACCTCTTTTTGCGAGTTCATCAGCTTGTTCATTTCCAGAAATACCATTATGTCCCGGCACCCACACCAATCTTACTTTAATGTGGTCTGCCAGTTCATTTAGTTCTTTCAGTCCTATATTTGTTAATTCTGACACATTCTAGGATGGCATAGATCTCTGCCTGAAATACAGAGGTATGTTTGCCTAGTGAGAAAGAGCCTTTTGTGTTTCTCTTTTCACTGTACACTCCTGCTCCTGTTCCTTCCCCTGTCTGTGATCCGTCTGTGTACCAGGTCTCTCCTCGGGGAAATTTCAGTCTGCTTGGGTCTTGCCAGTCCTTTCTGTGAGGTATTTCTACCTCATATTTAGGGCTTGGGAGAAGTTTAGTGGCCATATAGTCTGTTTTCATATCTAAAATGGCTTCACTTATGATGTCTTTAACAGATGTGTGTCCTGATCTAACTATTTTGTTGCTCAGATTATCTTGCTGCCTAAATAGTCCCATCCTTGCTTCCCCCATTATCACGAGGTGTAGTGGAGGAAGGTCGAATAAGGCTTCTAGTGCTGCCGTTGGCGTGCTTCTCATGCATCCTGCAATGCTGAGGCATGCAAGTCTTTGCACCTTGCCTAGTCTCGTCATTGCATTCTTTTGTGTCGTCTTTGTCCACCAGACCAAAGACGCATATGTTATTATGGGTTTAACCACTACACTGTATATCCAGTGTATCATTCGCGGACTCAACCCCCATGTTTTCCCACAAGTTCGTCTTGCCATCATTAGTGTGGTTTCCGATCTTGCTGCAACTTTTTCCATTTGTTTCGACCATGTTAATCTCGAGCCAATAATCACTCCGAGATATTTAACATCCATAACCATTGGAATTTCCGTACCTTGAAGGTATAGTGGTCCCAAACCTGCCAAGTTCCTTCTCTTGGTGTAGGGTGTAGGCTCTAGTATAGTTCATTTACGATAAGTTTGCAATAACAAAACATGACAGATGCTGTACATCGTTGCCACGTTGTGATTTTTTTCCAGCTGTTGGCATGAAATTATGTTGATAAGTTGTTTATTGTATGAGATTACAATCAAGTCAAAAATAAAAGCAGACATTATAAAATTTTGATGAGTAGGTAAATACATAAATTTCAAGATGTTTGAAACCATAAGTTTAACTGAAAAATGTTATCATCATGCACATGTGGAATTGCATTGTTATTGTAGTATTAAGTAACAATGTATTTATTAAAAACTTACATCTCTTACAGAAGTAATAGGAATTAGCGGTCCACCGTTATCTTTAAAAATATGATCTTAGGGATACTACCATCTCCTTGCAACCACTTGATAGACTTATGCATTGCGATGCAGTGTTCGATACTCTCTTTTAAATAGTTATGAAAATAACAGATTATATCTTACACAGTAATAATAACAAACTATAAAATGCAAATGAAAATGACAAATCAACACAAGAAATTCTGATAAAATTGTCTGATTTTGACAAAATAAGTCTGGCAACCCGGACACGGCAGCCAACTTTTGGACCGTAACTCCCCCCTTTATATGGTTAATTATTCCATTTACACTTTGGATATTTAAATTTTGTTCAGTGGCTGCAATTGTTACTACAAATGTCATAATCGCAAACTTATCGTAACTGAACTATAGTTTCGCGTTGCTCTCTGATTGCATCACGACGGTAGCAAAGGTTGCATACGACTTCTCCTTCAATTTCAGTCCCACACTTCATGTGTACATTTAAGCTGCATGTTTTACATGGTTGGGTAACTCCAAATGGAACATGCTGCCACAGTGGATACTGCATTGATTACATTTTCTTTCCCTTCCTGGTCTTTTTCGAGTGTCTAGACAAGAAAGACCGGTTTATAAGCTCTCTAAATCATCCAGAACGCATCGTGGGCGTTTGAGCTTTGTCCACAACGCGTCGTGGTCAACAAGAACGGACACAAAGCGAAAATTTTTGTCATTTCGGTATTTGGTCGTTCGGCACCGTCCACAACGCGTTGCGGTCGTTTTTTTCGCTCAATGAGCGTTTTCGATGTTTGGGTGTAACATATACATATGGACCGCATGGTAGACGTAATCTTTGACGGGTAGCCACAACTGTTGCTTCAATCCCAGTGACTATTTATAGCCATTCTAATGCGTTGTTTTGTATCTAGTAGATATTTTTAAGATAAAAAACTGGACCTAGTGAAATTAAAATTTTTTCCATTTACTCATCACTTTATTTCAGGTGAAATGTTCTTGATTCAAAATTTGTTTTGGTGGACCCTCACACTTATTGTGTTGACTCAAATGAATGGTAAATTAGTTGAAGGATCAAGAAAAGGAAACTTTTTATTGACTTATCATCTCAATAATGAAGAAAATAGGGAAAACAGTTATTATGGTAAGTAATAATACATAATAACTACAGGACCCGACAGACGTTGCCAACTGTTCAGTTCAGCATGAACCCGATTGCATCGCATTCTGCTGAGACTAATTGTGAATTTAAACCACCCAGTAACTCAAACACACGCAAAATTTCATCAAAATCGAACGAACCGTTTAGGAGATATTAACCAGATTGCAGCGACATCTACCGGGACCAATTGTTTATCAAAACCATTATCGAATTCACTTTAACAAAAAATTTTATTAAAATCGGTCCAGCTGTTTAGAGGGTTTCCTTTAGATCTAAAGGAATATGTGGCAAATAGCGATAGCTGATGCCTTCCTACCAACACACACAATGTCAAAATCACAACATTATAGATTAAACATTTGAATTTTTTCAAATCCACATATTATTCATTTAAGACCTTCTAGACTTCATAAAATGTTATAATACCATATCTTCTGTGAGTTCCTTGTGGCATTACTTATTATGTTTTCTCTTATTTTTTGGGAATCAAACCACAATAATGTTTTTTATTTTTTATTTCGACGTTTCGGTAGCGTTCCACCTACAGTTGTCAAGATTAACTAGTAAAAAAAAATTTAAAATAATTTTTGGTCCCTATCTGACACAACGAAAAAATATGACAACTAGACAATCAATAATTTTTTGAAGTTCGATTAGAATGTGATTAGAATTGAAGTAGCTGTTTACAATTTTTAGAGAAGCCTAGTATACCGGATGAAACATTCGACTTCATCATAGTTGGTAGTGGTCCCGCTGGTTCAGTCCTAGCAAATCGATTAACAGAAAATCCCGAATGGAAAGTGCTATTAATAGAAGTGGGAGATGCAGCTAACTCACTCACGGACATACCTTATATGGCTGAATTTTTCCAATTAACCAATTATAACTGGGGATATTTGGCTGAGCAGCAGAATACTTCTTGTAATGGTAAAAATTTTACATTATTACAAAACGAGTGTCAAATTATTAACACAAATATTGGAATGATGACTATTCATTGATAGTATATTATGCAACGATCATGTATTTATAATCATTACATGATGGTTGCATACGCTATTTTTTCTACACCCGATAAATAATAAAGTGAATATTATATTTATATTTGTATTGAGCACATTAGCACTAATTTCTTGCATTCTACAAAATTGTGATTAATGGTATTATCGATAATAATACAACAAGTGTGTTAATGATTATCGAAATAAAAATTTCTTCGATAATCGTTAATTACACGAGTTGTATTTGTCAAGATTATTTCTTGATACAATGATTCTGACGTTTCTTTAATAATTTGACATTTTCTGTCAGTCACTAGATTTTTAATATCGAATAAAACAACTAATGACAACGCGAAACACAAAGATAGGAAAATTGCATGTATTCAATCAGGTGTCGAAATACAAAATCGAAAACATGGTGTTTTCAGATATCAATCTTCATATTTGAACCAATCGAAGGCGCGTATTTTGTATTGAGTGAAATAATCAGTAGTAATACCCCTAGGGTCTTGATAATACCGAGATAATTATGTCATAGAGAATGCTGAAAGCGTGTTGCTTGATAATAGCCCAAGGCCGTATGCCGAGGGCTATTATCTTTGAGCAACACGCTTGAAGGATTCTCTACGACAAAATTTTGAGTGTTTATCAAGACCCGAGGAGTATTCGATAAGATAATTTTTACTTTGTAGATATCAAAAAATTGATTGTCAATCTGACGTTTAATAATTTTCAATACAAACTTTATTAGTTTTATATCAAATATTATTCATTTTTATTTAAAACTAAAAGTACAATTGGTATAAATTATCTGAATCTTTAGATGCAATACCAAATCTTCATTTTCAATTCAGTTGTCAGTTTGACGTTTAATTAATTTTTAATCAACAGTAAAAACACAAGAGCATTTTTTTTATCGGATAAATTTCTCTTTGCAACGAAACAGTTTTGCCAATCACTAATTTTACGAGAAACCGAGAACACCGAAGGTGGAGCGATTTTATCTAATGTCAGTTTTTCGAGCAAATTTAGTGATTGGCAAAATTTTGAGTTGAAGAGAAATTTATCCGATAAAAGAAAAGCTCGAGTGTTTTTTGGCAAGATAAATTAACGACAGAATATATGGATGAACAACAAAAATAATTTTCTTTATCAACTTGCGACTCATTGTCATTGTGTAAAAGTGACGTCCGCTTACTAGATATTGAGGAAGAGGAGTTTTTATCGCGATAAAAAAGGATGCACCTTTTTTATCGATGTCAAAGTGACAATAACATTTCCAGGTATATGACATTTCAACATTTGAGTTAATTTATCAAAAATAAACACCAAACTGAAAACACTACATGTAGGGTATTATCGCTGTAATCCCGAGGTGATTGGATGAAATTTGACACATGACTTAAAATTAAGTATCTTGATTGGTTACTATAGGTATTCAGTAAAAAATTATCAAAGGTAATACCACGAGAGCTTCAAATTTTATCGATAATTTTTTCTTTTCCACGAAAACTTGTTTATTTGGCAAAAATATGAAATCAAACCGATTGATAAAATCACGAGTCCGTTAGGACGAAGGATTTTATCTAAATTCGGTTTGTTTGAATGTTTTTGCCTCAAAATAAACAAGTTTGAGTGATTAAAATAAAAAAAATTATGTGATAAAATTTGAAGAGCGAGTTGTATTTGGGAAGATTATTTTTTTCAACAATTTGAATTGTATTTGAATGTATTAAATGTTCAACATTCTCTTGGGTGATGGCACTGAATCGGTTTGTGTTCATTTTTCAATAAACTTCGAAGCACTTTTAGTTGTCAATAATGACAAATGTAAAGTAAAATTTTGATGTTTCAATGTAAACAGGGTTTTATCGATGAGGAAGCAGAATTATCAGTATAATCCCGAATGATTGGCTAGAATAATGTATTGCTATTGGTTAAAACCACCAAAATGTCAGATTTTGACAAGTGAAAAAATAATCTCGGGTATTACCATGAATATACGAAAACTATAAACATTCCATTCAAATTTCAATATAATAACTATGGAAGACCCCAAAAAGAAACTGAAGAACAAGCAATAAAAGTTCTGAGGTGGCTTCTAAATTTATTGCCATAATTCCAAGTTTAACCTTTCATTTGTGATTACAAATTTCATCAATGCTAGTGTATTAATAACCATCACATGAGAGTTGTATACACTATTGAATTGAATTCAACAATATAGCTTTTTTTCTATTTTATGAATGCTGTTACGAACTCAGTGATTCAGAAGCCGGTCCTGTAGCAAACTATAAATTTTGGCGAATGCGCTTTCTAGAAATTTCGATACAAAGCAATACAACGGTTTATTCTTGAAGGTCCTAATTCGTATATTCAAGGTCTAGAGTACAAAGGACTATATATACGCGGGTTTTCGAGTGAGTCGGAGAGTCATACCGAGTGTAGATAAATTAGAAAACATTAAGTTAGTGCGTATATACACTAAGTTTATTATAGTGTATAAGTGTTTCTTCAATAAATCAATAGTAATTAGCCATAGTGAGCGTATAATTTCATCCAACGGTATAAACAGTTCAAATGAATAAGAAAAACATTACAATAATTTTAAATATTTTGGATTGTTTTCAACTATATCCTTCGGACTTTATTTTTAAAAACGCCTGCAATTTTGAATATTTGCTAATATCAGTTTTATGTTCAAGGCTAGGATTTCAATTGGATTGAGAGTTATCCAAAGTACACTAGAAACCAGAAAGCGATTAAACTTCTCTTGCTATCCTCAAATCCCTAAATTGGCCATAAAATCAAATTCCTTGTTTGATTTTGCAGTTAATAAACTATTGGATATATTCCTTTTGAAAAGATGAAGGTATCTACCTGTTTGAACAACGCAAAAGATTGAAACTGTCATAAAATACGAAACTCCTAGAAATTGTCGAACATTTTACAGAATATTGGGTCTGCGTACTTGGTTATTCGAAAAAACCAGTGTTATAATGAGTATCATTATGAAACTGAAAATCGGCATCTTCGTAGTGAGCTGGTTTACAGATCTGACTGCGTGGAATAAGAATTGGTCACAGTGATAATCATAAGGCTTCCTCACCCAGAGGGTGAAAAACGGACCCTATTACTAAGACTCAGCTATCTGTCTGTGCGTCCGTCTGTCACCATGAACCATGAACCGTAATAGCTAGCCAGTATAAATGTTCACAGATTATGTATTTCTATTGCCTATATAACAACAAATACTAAAAAACAATGGAATAAATATTTAAGAGGGCTCCTATAAAACAAACGAGATTTATAAAAACAACATCCTGGCGCCATCTATGTGGAAATAGCTAAAGCAGTACTTGGCTCAATTTTGCTTTTCACAGAATATGGAGTCATATTGTTATAAGATAATGGTACGGAGCCCTTCGTGCGCGAATTGCAGTTGGCCGGCTTCATTATTTATTAAATTGTTCGGTTGGTATGTAAATAACTTTCAATATGAGTAGTATTTATCATGTAATATGTTTATTATCCACACCACTGGTGAATATTGTACGTCATTATATTGGAAGAAGCGCGAGTAAAATGTAAACATTATCTAATATTCATGAACGGTTTTTCAAAATAGACCTGTGATTTATTTTAGGTTGTCCCGATAAAAGGCTTCGGATGCCTTCCGGTAGAGCCTTAGGAGGAAGTTCCGCTACAGATTTTATGATATATGCAAGGGGAAATGCAAAAGATTTTGACAATTGGGAGGAAATGGGTAACATTGGTTGGTCCTACGAGAATGTCTTACGTTATTTCAAGAAATCTGAAGAAGCTAACCTAAATATGAGTGACACTGATTATCACCAAAAAGGAGGACTGTTGAGTGTTAGTGATATTCCTTATAGAACTGAGTCTGCTAACGTGTTCGTCAAAGCTGCGCAAGAAGCAGGACTAACATTTTTAGACTATAATGGAAAACAACAAAATGGGGTGAGTTGTTGAAAATTCCAATTATTCAAATTTTGTTTTATAATAATTACGAATATATTATTCTCTCCACTTCCATCATGATGCTAATTTATTCGCGAACTTTCTCAAACATGCAGTTTATTTCAAAAAAGACAATCCACTATATACAAATCTGAAGGCATTCTTTTTTTTTTAAAAAACAAAAATGCGTCGAAAATCATATGAAGGGGAAAGCCTTTTTTGCTAATATTTACTCGCTATAACCATAAGAAAGGAAAGTCTGGATTTAACGGATATTCTCCAAAAGATCCTGATTAGACTTTGTTGACATGCATGATTTGGATTATTGGTTTTCGATAAAAAGTATTGATTGTGACTGAAAAAATGCAGCTACAGTAACATGGGCACGTCCAGGACTTTTGTTTGCTTCTGTCGACTGTATTTAAAAATTGAAGATACTCAACATTTTTGAACTTTTCATAATTTTTTTAACAGCTCTGTATACAGAAAAGAAGATTTCGACTTCTAAACAATTACCTTGTCAATTTTTAAGTGAAAAAATTACAGGAGCCATGAGAACAACACCGACCGCAGCAATGGAACTAATTACTGGTCTGACCCCTCTGGACCTACAAGTCAAGGAGGTTGCGTTAATGGCCATGGTACGATTGCGCACGGCTAGTGTAAACCCCGAAGTAAGAGTGGGCCAATTGAGGTTAAGCCTATGGCAGGAAGCGCTCACTGCGCTACCTCTGCTGCAGACAGCCAACGATGCAATTGAACCCAGGTTTTTGTTTAACAAATCCTACAAAATTCAAATAAAACAGAACACAGAGCCAGATGCTGCAAATGCAATACGCATATATACAAATGGTTCAAAAATGAAAGAAGGCTCAGGATGTGGAGTTTACTCGAGTGCACTGAGCCTAAAGATTAAGTGGGGAATGGGAAATAATACCAGCGTGGTTTAAACAGAGCTGGCTAGTATCTCAACTGCCACAAAAGAACTAACCAGAAGAGGAATTTCTGGCAAAAACATAATAATCTGCACTGATAGTAGACAAGCCCTATTAGCCTTGAACAGACAACGTGTTATATCGAGGCTAGTACTAGAGTGCCACCAAGATTTAGCTGACGCCTCGGCAGATAACAATATTATCCTGAGGTGGGTTAAAGGGCACGACAGGAGTAAAGGAAACCGCATTGCTGATTCTTTAGCCAGGGAAGCCGCTGGACTAAAAATTCTAGGACCCAGTATCACCTACGGCTTAACGACTTCGACAATTGCGGAACTAGCCAAACGTTACACCCATGCTCAATCCCTTAAGAGATATGACGGAATCAAAGGATATAGTCTTGCCAGGATCACCCTGGGCGACCCTGGGAAGATGGTGCCGAAGAAATATTTGGCGATGACCAGGAAAAACCTACGTCCAACAGTAGGATTTCTGACTGGTCACTGTCAACTAAGGAAAAACACCTCCATACTATGGGGCTAGTGGACACACCTCTATGCAGGATGTGTGAACAGGAAGATGAAACTGCCAGGCATGTCTTATGCGAGTGTCCGGAGTTATCGTCAATAAAAGAGTGTGTGTTCGGTGAATCTTGGCTTACACCTGCCGATATAAAGGAGATGTCTCCTAGTGACCTGTCCACCTTCCTGAGAAGGACAGGATGGACAATGACCTAGGAGGACAACTCCTTGGGAGGATGTACAATGGGTCACATGTGGCCTAAGTGCTATGAGCCTACACACTCACCCTCCCTACTCTACAGACACAGAACCTTATTACCACAAAAATATGAAGACATGCATGAAAAACAATAAATTCAATGTAAGCAATGGGCTGAAGACAACAAAATGAATAATATTTATAAGTGGGTGAGAGAAAAAATTGTATGTATTGCACAGGAGAAAAGAGCCTATTTCTACCTTTAATTATTGCCAATGTACAATGGGTCACATGTGGTCTAAGTGCTGTGAGCCTACACACTCACCCTCCCTATTCCACAGACACAGAAGTGAAAAAATCAATACTTCGTTAAGAATAAACATCAAATATATGGTTTTCTGCACACGGTGGCATTAAAATTTAATGTAGAACCCAAAAAGTTGATAATATACGGGGCGTTAATGAGAATAACAAAGTAGTATTCCATTTTCGGTATACCTCATCAAAAGTGACATGTGCCTCAAAATATTTCCCATAAACTCACCGTAGCTTGTTCTCCATCTATGCCAATTTTTATAGAAATCGCCAATATACAGATAGTGTAAGAGTAGCCTGTAAGCACGGTGGATGCTTTTAATTAAAATGCTCTGAGTAAACCATATCAAATAATTTCGGATGAGCTTCTAGTCGTATCTGATCAGTTCTTAAGACATTTTTTGAAGGTCATTGTAGCTCAAACGCATTATTTCCTTCACAATAGTGGACGAGCGTTAAAAATTAATTTTCAAAATTTGTATAATTTTTCAGGTTTCATATATCCAAACAACCACAAAGAATGGTAAAAGGGTGAATGCTGAAAAGACTTTCCTCAGGCCGATACGACATAGGACTAATCTGAAAATCATAAAAAACTCACGTGTCATCAAAATACTGATAAGTCCAGAAACCAAACAAGCTCATGGAGTTCAATATATACGGAATAAACAATATTGGCAAGCTTCGATCAAGAGAGAGATCATTTTGAGTGCTGGTTCTTTCAATTCGCCACAACTATTGATGTTGTCTGGAATTGGACCGAAGCATCATCTGGAAAATTTAGGTAGAGTTTAACAAATTTCAAAATTATTTTAGATCTTCAGGAGAACACCTCTTGTCGCGTGTACAGGGTGGCCCTATTAAGCGAGGTTACCGGCTGTATCTCGCAAAGTATTTGTTCCAGGTTGTTGGGGAAAAATATTGATAGTAAAAGTGTCCGAGAGAAATAGCTGGAAGCTATTTCCACTAATTTTACCCCTGCTGTGCTCAAATCTGAAAATATCTTTTTCTCCGAAAACCGCAGAGTGAGCTATAACCTTGATATTATCATTTGAAATTACGTTTAATACCAGATAATTTCCTATAGTGACATTTCTTTGTATCGGTCATAATAAGCGAGAAGGAAGACATTTTCCAGTGTTTAAATTACAATATTTCATAATTTGAAATGTTACAGAGGTCACCGGTTCAAATGTTTTTATTTTTCATAATTTTTTTTTGTTCTGTTATTTAACGTCGGCCTATTTCTGCGACTGAGGCTAATCACCGACGCCGGGAGCACTCTACCCCTTACCGGAAATTTTGTCGAGCCCACTAGTGTTCCAACTAGTGGTAGCGTTCTTTAACAGCCCAACATGGACTCGGGACCACGGTTTTACGTCTCCTCCGAAAGACGGCATATCTACATCATACCTCGTGCTTATTGGTATAATGCCTGCGAGCTGTGATATGCTAGTCCGCTGCAGGCTGTACGGGCCCTATACGATGGTTTTCCCTAGCTTGGTCACCCATCCAAGTACTAACCATGTCCGACCTTGCTTGACTGTAATTATCGTCACTAAAACCGCATCTAAAACATGGGTTTGACATTAGCAACACTAGTGTCTGTGACTAGAAAAGTCGCATCTCTTTTATCCTTTGTGTCTTAAACGTCACATCAAGTGTATCTTCTCCAATTGATATTTAATATTTCGTAATAACTTTGTAGTTAGGTTAGGTAAGGTTCTATGTGAGTGGGGCCTTCTCGCCACCTCCACTGCGACCTTCGTTAGGTCTATTGTGGCTCACCCCTAGGGATTACAATTCACCCTACAAGCCTGTGCTTCTGACGAAGTCCATTGTTGTATTTGGTGATACTTTTTTGAAGTCGTTCGGCTCTAAGGTACTGAAACCAAATATATTATACCTTACCCTGCCCAAGGCTGGGCATGAGCATAGTATGTGCTCCGCAGTTTCGTCCTCCAAATTACAGAACCTACAGTCCCATGTCTGAACCAGACTCATCTTCTTTAAACTAAAAGTCACATCTTTTGTTTCTCAAACGTCACATATATCAATTCTATCTTCTGTATTTTATATTATATTCGGGGATAATTTTGTAGTTATTTGTCATTTGAATTGTCAATAACATGTCGGTCATTGTCTGTCATCTTATGAATATGATTAAAATAATATAATATAATTATGTTTTTTTCCTGCGATCGTAGAAAAAGTATAGGAAGCACCTCGTGTCAAAAACATCTTTAGTCACTTGTTTCATGAGAAAACTCGTGACTAAAGAAACGTTTTTGACACTTGGTACTCAATATACTATTTTGGATGTATTAGCACTAATAATTATTATAGTTTTGTATGGTAAAAATATAATAAAATCGATAGTTTTTAGTGCACTTTAATTGTCTGCTGTGCATATTTACATAAATATTTCAGGGTTATTAAACTGCATATTTTACGAGCCTCAATGGGTAAATAAAAGAGTCGTTTTATGTTTTAAGCAGACCATTAAGGGTGTATCAGACCGTATAATATGTAATTAAAAAAGTAAAAAGATATTTATGGAACTCAAACAAGTAAATACCAAATAGCAATCCCGGGGTTTTTCTTCACTTTTTGCATATGCAACACTGGCGCCAACCATCCGAGACTACTTAAAATATTATTTAAATAAAAGTTGGTGAATTTAATTGAAATCAAAATTTTATAACAACAAAGATTTTATGATAAGCACTATTTATCTTACTTTGTATAAGTGAAGATGTGAAAATTTATTAATGTTAGACAAATATTAATGAAATAATAATGAAATATACGAAATATTTGAAGACAATGGAAATACGAGGGTAGAATTGGAAGTAACAAAAATCTAGGTGCACCTAGATGAGTAGAGAGTGAGGAAATGAAAAAAAATTTGATAAGAAAGCATGAATTGGATGAATGGAAAAAACATATTGGCTTGAATCACCGTTATAGAGGGGAATTGATTAGTGTGATAAAGCTCAGTAGGTCTGTTATCATCAAAGATACCAAAAAAGTTGATGATAAAAACTGTAGGCAGCTTTAAGCTGTATGTTTTTTTAAATGGACCACACCATATCTATTGTGAAACTGAATTCTCCTTCACTTCCCCATTACAACGATATGAAGTTGTTGTTGTCTGCTATCCAATGTATTTGGACAGTTATATAACCAATAAGTTCAACAAAGGCTCTGTATAACTGAATCGGAGTATAAAAATAATAATCCATTCAAGCCGAAACCTCAGAATGATTATCAAAATTTATAAAAACTAATGATTTTGCTGATATTGATTGAATCAAATACATAGCGAGTAAAAACTCAAGTAGTTAGACGTTGAGGCAGATTTCAATTTTATATCAAAATAAAGGCGATTAATTGAAAAAAACCATTACTTTGATCTGGCACCTGATTATAAAACACCCTGTAACATTGTAAATAATTTGAAAAATGAAACTAAAAGCTATCTACAGAATGTCGGCTTTTACGATAATAGATCTACTGAGCTTTTTGACACTAATCAAACACCATTTATATACGAGTGTTTGGGGTGAACATTCACTAAGACTTAGGACTCTTTTACTACCAATTTTGGGAAATCCTTAATATTCCGTTTAAGCAGATCTTCGGCTTATATACGGTAGTCTGTCCTGATATTCCGTAGTGCCATGCATTGCGCAAGTGAATGGTTCCTTATTTTACTGGATCTGCATTCTTCTTTCTCAACTAGTAAGAGATTTTTCAAATGCTGAATCAGGATGTAATGTGTTATTAGATCAGATGCTTTCCTCGTATGTATATTCTTTAATTTCTGTTCGACATCCCATAAGTCACTTTCAGTCCACTCCCTATCATAAGGTCATTGTCATCTGTCAATTTGACTTACGTAACACCGAACTCCACAACAGCGACCATTGCCGTCATTCTATTGCTGTGGTAAGCTGTCCCCAATTCCCATCTTAGGACACTTTGGAAGTCCATCTTTCGGACATAATTGAATTCAGCTTGGGGCAACTATTTGAACCCTAGAGTCCACTTTTAGAGAATAACATTTCCGAAGACGTTTCAAGTCGGTTTAGCTATCAGTCATTAGCTGTATTCTTTTTACCAGTCGACTGTCTCACTTGTAAGAATAATTAAGACAAAGTGAGCTGAGATGAAGTAAGATAAATTGAGACAAATTTATATCTAAAAAGAATGCATGACAGTCACAGATCACAATTA
>CAJUYI010000035.1:387679-421252 GCA_910591695.1 Galerucella pusilla
TCACAAATGTCTGAACTTTCGTAAAATAATTCGCAAACATATACAGTGCGACACAAAAAATTTCCAGTCAGTTTTAAAGTTTGGTAAAGTTTGGATGTGTCCGCCATTTTTTTTTTAAACAAAACGCGAAATATTAGATTAGTAGTGTGTCTTGATTAATTATCTTTCAAACAAAACCGACATCAATAAAATCGACCTAAATAAAAAAATATCAATAAAAAAGGGAATTCCGGTTTTTTTGGACAACCCTATATATTGCAATAATAAAAACATGCATTTTACTTGTTGGAAATCTAAGGTAGTCTTTTCACCATACATTCTCCACCATTAGCCATTTTACAGACAACCATCAACCATATCCATTAAATCACTATTCACGTTTTAGTTTTTACATAGAATATTGTCATTATTATACAGTTATACCGCACAAAACTGTTTTCGAAATCTAACCGATATAAACGTCTTAATTTTTTTATTCTAATAATATTGTTTCTTAATTTTAATTTCCGAACGCATTAACACGACCCGTAGCAATGAATTAATACGCCGACTGTAAAATTCATAGGCGATCGCCTGTTTCAGAGTTGAAATGTTCCGTCACGACTGATAAGATTTTTTTGTTGCAGTTTTTTTGGTCAAATAAAAAGCAGCAGAACATAAAATTGTCTATTTGTAATGAAATGAATGATACAAATATATTGTAGGTTTTATTTAATTTCCAATAATTTTAAAGAATAATGTAAGAGAATTTATAATTATTGTTGTTTGACATGAACGAAATGAATTATTATTGGTTACAGTATTTCGAATTAGATAAATCGTAGACAATAGTATATTATGGATGAATGTATTAATAACCATAATAACCATTACATGAGAGTTGCATACGCTATTTTTTCCACACCCGATATTTAATCAAAAACCATAAATTTTATGATTTTATTGAACACAAGGCTGGTTTCGAACCCGGAACTTTTTTTTATATTTTCAGTCCCATCAACCTCTAGGGTTATTAGCGACAATATAATTATTCTAGATTACAATTTGGATAAAATATTTATGACTTTGAGATAGGTTATTAAATTTTGGACATTACAATTTACACCGAGTACTACATCTAATTTATTGCTAATATAATTTTTTATCCTTGCTTGATTGAAAATTGGGCATTCATTCTACCAGGATGTGTTTTACAGTTAATTGGCAATTACATAGTTCACACTGTGGAGGTTCAGTTTTTTTAATAATATAACTGAGTGATGTTAGTATGACCTAATCGGAGTCTTGATAATATTACTTGTGATGCTCTATCAAGATTTGTATATGGCCAAGGTTTTACTGTTGTTTTAACATTGCGTAATTTTGATTGTGATACATGCCACTCATTTTGCCACAATTGTTGCACTTTTAACTTCACGTACACTTTTATGTCCTGTAGCACTGAATTTTGTACTTCACTCGCGGTTTCACTGGTAGTGGCTTCTCGAGCAAGCCGATCGGCCTCTTCGTTCCCGTTGGATGCCAATATGGGAAGGAATCCATAAAAGTGTCACTTTGATGTTGGATTGCTGAAGATAGGACGAACCCGGAACTCATACTGTAGTCTAGTCCAAATTGAGTGCCTTAACCCGCTCGGCCAGGAGTTCGGTCTATGAGTTTGCTCGAAATTAATGAAAAATACCTATCATGCATGAGTCGAATGGAAAATGTAATCATGAAATTGTGCTATTTTACAATTTATTTTCTGAATGCGCATGTCTGACAGTCGCCATTTTAAGCCCGTTATCTGTCAATGACATGTGATTCCATTGTTAACCATAGAATTCTCTTTGTTGTAAGCTTTTTGATTATTTACATATTTTTGTGTGTTTTGAACGATAAAATTTGTAATCATGTCAGTTTTTCTCGTTAAATTAGTGATTGGCAAAACTGTTTCGTTGCAAAGAGAAATTTATCCGATAAAAAAAAGCTCTTGTGTTTTTACTGTTGATAAAATAAATGATAAAATATTCTGATGCGTGTCTGGTGTCTACTTTATTTGCAACGGATAATCATTTGAAAAATCCTGATGGACCCTGAAAATGTCTGGGGGGAGCATAAAAGAGGCATAGAGGGCCCCGGCACCCCCAGCCCCCCCTGTGGTTACGCCAGTGTCCATGTCTAGAGTTAACATCGACCAATATTCGTTAGAAATTAACTTCTGCGTTCCTAATTAATCTCTGCTGAGTTACAAAAGGGTCTTCAGAGAATATTGAAAGGCGTGATAAATGTTAAAAAAAAAACAATAAGTAGCTGGTTTAAAGCTCAAATGGAAATAACTTGAGTGAAGTTTATAAATTTTAATTGGTCTTCGACCCAGCAATGCATTCGATGCGACAATTACAGCATTGTTGAGCGCGGAGAGTACTTTTATGGATGACCACTGGGTCATCGTAGAGCCGAGACGTAGTATAACACAGCTCGCAAGCGTTTTACCAATGGGCACCAAGTATAATGTAGATGTTGTTTTTCGGAGTCCATGGATGTTGGGCTTCATAAGGAACCATACTATAGTGGGTCCTGCAAAATTTCCGGTTGAAACTAGAGTGCTCCTGGCGACGGTGTTAGACCAACGTTAAATAATCGAATAAAAAAATTTAATTATTATTGGTGGCATTTTAAATTTAGTTTACGCTTTATTTAAACCAAACATGTTGTATGAACGTGAACTTTTACAAATATCAAGCTAATTATAAAAAAAGTGTATGGAATGAACTTGATTCCGCGAATTACTTCCGATATAAATATCGATACATTTATAACGACTAGCAAAAAAAATAAGACGGTCAGGGTTATCAGATTATAAGGTGAGGAACGAATTTGCCCATTACCATTTCTTGACTATACAATAACAAATAATAAAATATTAGTTACAATAGAGAAAAAGTTTTTATAAATCAATTGGGTGGGTCTCAGAAAAATATTTGCATAAATGTATAAATTGAAATTTTGCAATCGACCAGTGCTTATTTCTTGTGATTGAGTGTAACGAGCTGTTCTATGCTTATCGATTGATATTGCATTTGTTACACGGAGTGTTGTTCTACTCGTGGTTGATACAATTATAAAAAATAAGGTACGTACAAAATATTTGCTTCTCCACATGATATTATTTTCAATTGGGATGGTATGTTGTGTTGTAAGGGTTGAAGCTAGATTTTTGACGAGCATCTTCATTAGTCTGAAATCGTGTCTCATATCGAGTCACACAAGTTTTAATGTTTTAAGCCAACACTTACTAAGGGAAACGGTGGACGGCAATAATTAAAGGTAGAAATAGGCTCTTTTCTTCTGTGCAATACATACAATTTTTTCTCTCACCCACTTATAAATATTATTCATTTTGTTGTCTTCAGCCCATTGCTTACATTGAATTTATTGTTTTTCATGCATGTCTTCATATTTTTGTGGAAATAAGGTTCTGTATCTGTAGAGTAGGGAGGGTGAGTGTGTAGGCTCACAGCACTTAGGCCACATGTGACCCATTGTACATCCTCCCGAGGATTTGTCCTCCTAGGTCATTGTCCATCCTGTCCTTCTCAGGAAGGTGGACAGGTCACTAGGAGACATCTCCTTTAAATCGGCAGGTGTAGGCCAAGACTCACCGAACACACACTCTCTTATTGACGATAACTCCGGACACTCGCATAAGACATGCCTGACAGTTTCATCTTCCTGATCACACATCCTGCATAGAGGTGTGTCCACTAGCCCCATAGTATGAAGGTGTTTCCCTAGTTGACAGTGACCAGTCAGAAATCCTACTGTTAAACGTAGGTTTTTCCTGGTCATCGCCAAATATTTCTTCGGCGCCAGCTTCCCAGGGTCGCCCAGGGTGACCCTGGCAAGACTGCATCCTTTGATTCCATTCCATCTCTTAAGGGATTGAACATGGGTGTAACGTTTGGCTAGTTCCGCAATTGTCGAAGTCGTTAGGCCGTAGGTGTCTCTGGGTCCTAGAATTTTTAGTCCAGCGGCTTCCCTGGCTAAAGAATCTGCAATGCGATTTCCTTTACTCCTGTCGTGACCTTTAACCCACCTCAGGATAATATTGTTATCTGCCGAGGCGTCAGCTAAATCTTGGTGGCACTCTAGTACTAGTCTCGATATAACACGTTGTCTGTTCAAGGCAAATAGGGCTTGTCTACTATCAGTGCAGATTATTATGTTTTTGCCAGAAATTCCTCTTCTGGTTAGTTCTTTTGTGGCAATTGAGATACCAGCCAGTTCTGTTTGAACCACGCTGGTATTGTTTCCCATTCCCCACTTAATCTTTAGGCTTAGTGCTCTCGAGTAAACTCCACATCCTGAGCCTTCTTTCATTTTTGAACCATCTGTATATATGCGTATTGCATTTGCAGCATCTGGCTCTGTGTTCTGTTTTTTTTTTATTTTGTAGGGTTTGTGGTAATAAGGTGAATGAGGCTATGTTGACTTGTTCCCAACATCGGATATGAAGACACAGCCATATGCACATGCAGGCTTGGCGAAGAGGATGAGGAAACCTCAGTAAACATAGTATGCTACTGCTAAGTACTGACTAGGCTGAGGTTTTTAATGATGGTGGAGGAAAGATCATAACCCTCTCAGTATATGGATGACTACTTAAGATTTGCCATTCGAAGTCTAGTAATGAGGACGAGCCTAGACAAGGAACTATAAATTAACAAGAGAGCACACACAATAGATCTGCAAAGGTCTTAGAGGAGAGGCTCCTAGAAGCACATAAGCCCCATATTTATATTATTTTCTTCTGGGATGGAAATTTTTCAGTTTTTAGCAAATCTCAAGTATCAGAGCAGTTTGTTGTTGCATTAAAACAATGATACCAATAAACTTTATATACTCCTATCAAGTTACATATGAATTAACTGCTTTCGAGTTACTAATAATATCTGTAAATAATAAATCACCACTATAACTCACTATAATAAATCGAAAAAGATTCTTGGGATTATTTACGAACCGAATATTAAGGTGGCTTTATACTTTATATACCCAGTAGTCCAGTAAATGAAGGCGAAAAATACCGTCAGCATGGGCATCTGGTCCAGCAGGAAATTTTTTTTTCAATTTGCAGGTAATAGTAGGTACATTGAACCCCCAAAATGTCAGGTGCCTGAAATTTGTGGGAGGGTCGGAAAATGGCTCTAGAGATCCCGAAAATCCGTTTTCCGCCGATATCTCCCGAACTACGATCGCTAAAGAATTTTTGTTTAAACAAAAAATGAAGAGCAGTTCATTACCTACAAAAGTTGTCCCCACAATTTTTTTCGTTACACCAATATTTTTTGCAAAAATGGTGGTTGAAAAGTTCGCAGTTTTCTGAAACTTAAAAACTGACGTTTCTAGTCCTCGGGTAACCGTTGTAACGTCTCCAGTCAGAGCTTGATCACAAATAAAACACACGGGCGTACTAGAATCCTCTGCGACTTTCATTTTTCTACAGGAATGAACAATATTTATCAAATCATTAGATGTCATTTCACCCACAACTATATTAATGAATTAAAAAAATGAAACCTCACCGTGTGCTCCAAAAAAAAGAAGCTCAAGAATTTTCAATATTTCCCTGTTTTTTAACAATGAAAATTTTCATAAAATTAATAATGACTTGAATTTCACTTTTTACACTGGAATACTACTAATTTATTCTTGAAAAATCACGAAAGAGATAGTGTAAATGTTTCTATTTCTATTTCAATAACAAATTATTACTGATCAAATGACCTTCAATGGGAAAACAGTGCATAATATGAACTTCATTATTGTTGCTATTACAATTTAAGCATACAGCAATAATAGTATATTATTAAACGAGCAATTTATGATAGCCATAATTCACAATGAGTGACGTTTGCGTCACGAGCCGCAGGCGAGGGGCGCAAGTCACCCAAGTGTATTATGGCCATAAATTGCGAGTAGAATACTATACTTTGTCCACGACACTTAATTTATTTATTAATAAATAAAAGTCGGTAGCGATTTGGCATATTACTAACCTCAAAATGTTGTGGCAGCTACTTCAAATAATTTGACATATATAGAGATGGGCGGTACTGTAGAAAGTATCAATACAACGTACCGTTATAAATATATTGTTTTGAAATACTCAATATTAGAAAATATCGTTATGAAAAGTATCAATACTAAAAATTACAATATTTTATAGATACGATATAATATGTCACAAATAAATTTCCTGAACAAAATACACAGATTTAATAGTTTATTTCATATTGTACCCCAACGAAACCAATTATACGACTACATCCAAAAATTTCACAAAACGTGGGTTATCTATGTTTTACTTTGAACTTTGAACACATCTGCAATTGAAGAAAAAACAAATTATAGCGATAGTGCGTTCACAACACAACACCTTAAGTGTAAGAGCTATGCTTGGGTACAAATTGAGCATTCATAAAACATTTCATATATTTTTCACACTCTACACCACAGCGTTCACAAACGCACCACGACAAGAGTTCACCCCGTCATCTGACTGACAAGTAAGTACACTATCTGTTTTCGCTTCTCACCTATTCCATGAATTATGAACGCAATCCTAATGCCATCAATAATTTTTGGTTGAGCCCGAATTTCAAACTAATGGCATTTTTATCCAAATAATTTGATCTTGTTGGCTAATTTCAAGCAGCAAAGACAATCTACTGGATATACAAAATTATGTTGTACAAGTTTTTGGTAAACTACTATCCATGAATTCTCAAAATATTTGAATTTGTCCATTATTGTCCTAGGTTAATAATAGAAAAAATTGTTAACCATTGATAAAGAAATTCAACTTCACAGCTAGCGTAAAAAAATTATTATCAACTTTTTGTTAATAAAATTGTTCAAAGATTTTTTTTAAAATTATATTTCAAACCATGTATGAGTTACATTACATTATTTACTGATACATATATTCAATAAATAGTATATTACGTATTAAGAACGGTAAGGGTTGTTTACCGGTTGACAGCAATGGAGACTGGTATTATCCTTAACGTTCGAGATGCTTATACCATTTTTTGCGCGATCGTATTGAAATGAATTTCGAATGAAATAATTTAAATTTCTTCGAAATGAACGAAATGTCAAAAGTTTATTTATACTTCACGATCAGTTTAAAATATATTTTGCATTTTGGTGCATTTTGATGAAACATTTATTACTTTTTAATTGTTCTGTTCGGTTCTGTTCATTAAAAAAAATAAATCTTTTTTTTGCTCCTTTTGTGTAATAAATGAAGTTATATATTATTTAGGACCAATTAAATGTATGTAGGGCTAGGACGTCGGTAAGTAATTTACTTACCGACGTCTGAACGGTAAGTAAATCACTTACCGACGTGTTAGACTTAGAAACCAGTAAACACAACCTACCGTCCTGACAACCGATGCTGTAAAAAACAAAAAAGATCGATCGCGCAAAAAAATTTTACATGAAGGATGATTATTATCGGCCTCTTATTCCTATTATTATTATCGCCCTTTTATTTCTATTATTATTAATGTTATTAATGTCATCAATTATTATTGCTCTTTTATTTTGTTTGACCTCCCCACAATAGTTACTACCTCAATTTAATTTTTATATTTCCCAATACTTAGTTATTAATTTAAATTTGATATTACAAAAGTGTCCAAAATATTATTAATTTCTATGGATTTGTTCCTGAATTATATATGAATTCTGAATAAATTTTTGAAAAATATTCTCATATTTTGTTATGGCATCTAAACGTAACATAATTGATAATAATTACTCAATGATGCAGGATTAAATCAAAGCACTAACTATTTGTAGCTGTACGAAATATAACAAAATAAAATAAAAAAAATTTCGTTGCTATTGCAGATGAGGAATTTACTATTAGTTGTTCATCAACAATTGGGATTTTTTTTATTTATTTGTACCATTATACTCTCTGCACCTTACGCCCAGTAGGGCAACCTTTAACATCACTCAAAAAGTATGGACATTAAAAAAATGTTTTTAAACAAAATTCACAGAGTACCCAAATTGATCTTTAGAAATGGGTAGATGCATTTTCCTTATTAATCCAATATTTCAGGAGTTATAGGTCGAGATATAAGAACCGGTTAATTAAATGGGCTATGAAATATAAGCGGTAAGTTTTAAGTTATCACGAAAGAAATTTACGGAAAGAGTATGAATGACTTTTGCCCTAAAGTGCAAAGTTCCGAGATATCGGCAAAAACGTTCTATCAAGATGGCGCCTGAAGCTCCACCGGAATCTCTCAGCATTTTAAGATTTTATGCTGAGTAAGTGTTCCTAAACCTAGTAAAAATAAAAAAATAGGATCAGAAATTTAGTGAGGTTATATTTCATATTTACTGGCCTAAAGGCTGGTATCAAATGAAATACATATTGAATAGATATGTACCAAACCTTTCAAATGAGACAATACTTGATTAGTTGGTTCTATCTTGCCTTGCAACTTTGAAGAATAATTCAATGTTTTTCGTGGCATATAGCCAGGGAAGTAGTTGTTTCTTAGTGGAGAACGGTCTTTGTTTCTTGATTTCCAAAGATACTTCGGGGCGTTATAATAGTATGAAACTATTACGTGATATACAGTGAATAAGCTTACATGTGTTGTGTACAGTCTCCTACAAAAATAATATTTTCAAGCACTGAATTTTGATCCTTACTATAAGGCAATTTTTTTTGTCTACGACTGTCACGACTGAACTACCTGTGTAAAATGTATTGGATACATAAGAAATGTAACCAAATGTTTTGACAAAGAAATTTCTAGTATTTCGGAGCCCTCTGTATATCATCGTTTCTGGTTTTCCCCACCGTCAATACGACATAGAAATATCAATTTAATAATTCATATAATAATAATATTTCCGTTGACGCAGTTAGCCTAGCAGATACAGTTAATAACAGAATGTTCTCAACATTTATATTATTTGCAATAATTGCAATTTTAAATGTCATAGAAAACCTTCATTGCCTGACATTCATATTATAAGAAAATATCGATCAATACAATCATACCGAAAAAAAAAACTTCAAAGGACAAGTAACAGTTTCTAAGATGTCACACCCATAATAACAAATGGATTGTATTATAAAGATTAACTTTCAACCAATAAACAATCAAGTTATTTCTATACAATGAAGCATGAATAAGAAATATATAGGAATCACAAAATTTTTTTACCCATCCATTTACTTATACATTTTTCGATGTATAGGGTGAGTGATAAAACATTGTACATTCTCACACTTCGTATTGCGTATGCCATTGCTTACTAATAGACATAATTATTATAAAAAATATATTAAAGTATTATTACAGTTTCCTATAAAATAATTGTCCTATTTTATTTAATGAAGCGTGTTACCAATAGACGTCGAAGAATAAATGTTATTATTTTAACCCTTTACAAATTTTTCAAAAATATAGGCCGCGACAGACATTGAAACACACTTCTTAGTCAAACGGGGTCCGTATGATCTACAAAATTCAACCTTCTATTCTGGTTTGCAATTAGAAGGAACAGCATAACTTGCCCTAGCCTGCCGAATCTTCGGCCGCCATAGCACCGAGTCATATGCTATCATGGGTCTGATGACTCTGGTATAGGATCATTTTTGGTTGGAACCCCTAGTTCTTCCCGCTCATTCTTCTGGATAGATTGGGGGCTATCGCACCTTCTTGTATGGTTGAAATAATATCCTTCTTGGTGTGCGTCATCGATTGTTAATGTCTTTCTAACACATAACGTAGGAAGAAATGGAAAAAAGGCAGGTCTGTGATTAATCCTAATCAAAATATCACAATAATGAACCGTTTAAATGTATCACAAACGTTAACCCTAAACTTTGGCCTACAAAAATTTGATTGGTTGATGTTAAGATTACGCTCAAGCTCAACCTATCAATCGAGGGTTTAAAATACTATGAAGGCGTTACTTTCGTAGCGGCAATAAGTCTTACGTCTTTTTCTACTGTCACACTGATAGTTCTTGACAGTACTGTACTTTGTTGTTTACGGTCAATTATTATTTATGAAAAGTGAATATTAATCTGATTGTTTTATTTATATGAATAATACAAAAATATGCCTAGATACACGAAAAAACATTAGCATTTTGAAAGTTCTCAAGTATTTTCAGTAAGAAAAAGAAGCTGGTAATTATTAATTGCATAGCCTTTTCGAATTTGGCTGAATACAATCCTGATGATCTTATTTATCAAATTTGTCCACGACCACCTAATAATAAGTCAATATTTTACCTCCTAACTAAAGGTATATGGTACCCATATATCAACTGTCGTGAATTATGGTTCATAATACACTGTAGTGTATTATGGTTCATAATTCCCGACTAGAGATGGGGGTACAATATGAAATAAACTATTAAATCTGTGTATTTTGTTCAGGAAATTTGTTTCTGACATATATCGTATCTATAAAATATTGTAACTATTAGTATTGATACTTTTCATAACGATATTTCCTAATATTAAGTATTTCAAAACAATATATTTATAACGGTACGTTGTATTGATAATTTCTACAGTATCGCCCATCTCTATATATGTCAAATTATTTGAAGTAGCTGCCACAACATTTTGAGGTTAGTAATATGTTTATTTATTAATAAATAAATTAAGTGTCGTGGACAAAGTATAGTATTCTACTCGCAATTTATGGCCATAATTCACTTGGGTGGCTTGCGCCCCTCACCTGCGGCTCGTGACGCAAACGTGAATTATGGCTATCATAAATTGCTCGTTTAATAATATACTATTAAGGTTAGCTATATGTCAAAATTGCAAATAAATTAAACGACATGCCGAAAACCCGGATATACGTCACAATCGATGACGCACACCAAGAAGGGTAGTCGTAGTCGTCCCCGTGCTTTCATCTTTAAAACAACTATCGTGATCTTAGGAGGATTTACAGTTAGTTCCTCCTCTCGGCACCATTTGTTGATTATGTTCAGAGCAGTTTGTGCCTGCTCTGTGACTAAACCTCCGAATTTGCCTTTTGCAATAATCGCAAGATCATTGACATATCCTAAGCAATACATGGATGTCAGCCTCTTCAGTTGTTCGTCCTTGCGGGCAGCCCCTGCCTGCTCTAGCTGTGATGATTGTCCTTTTTATCTACAGACACAGGAGAAGTGGTACCCCTTTTCTTTTTGGAGCTTTGGTAATTGACAATGTAGCTGCATTATTGGAAGCACCCTCAATTTCTACAAAAGTTGTCATGGCGATCTCTTTATCCTCTGTGGATTTTGTTAGTAACCTGTTGAGATCATTCAGTGCTTAGTCTGTTTACTTGCCTGGCTAATACGCGTATTGACGCTTGTTGAGAGGATTTGTTGATAAAACATATCTAATCTGTCTATTAGTCTCTCCAACGGTTTAAGCAAGAACGACACTAAACTGATTGGTCGGTGTGATTAAGGCGTCATGTCATTTAATCTCCCTACCTTAAGTATAATAATGATTCTCCTCCCCCCTCCCTTTTGTAGTAGAATGGGGTATATTCCATCCACCCCTGGGGATTTAAATGAGTGAAATTTGTTTAGGCCAGTAAAAAATCTTTTTTTGATCAACCTCGCACTTAATTTTCGATCCAATTTTTTCGTAAGGTTTGGGATCGCTTACTCAGCATAAAATCACAAAATGCCATTGGAGCTTCAGGCGCCATCATAATAGTTAGGGAGGCGAATAGGGGATTTTTCGGGAATACTCGAGCGTGGCAGTTTAAGATATGAGAGATACCTTAGACCTAATAGAACAACTTTGGAAAGTATTAGCTCTGTATGTAGTGACGCGCGCCTAGGATAGACGATCAGATTGGTAAAAAAAAATCGATTATCTAAAATACTCGAGCGCGTCAGATTAAGATATTGGGGGTTGATCCTAGTGTTTTAAGACTAAATTTAACTAATCTGACGATAAGTCCTTGACGCCGCCGAGTTATAGGTTCGCGAACTTTTAAAAAAAAAACGTTAATCCGGCATTCTCGAGCGCGATTTTTCTTTATTTTGAAGAATATAATCTAAAACCTACTAAAAATACAAAATCTGCCGGTTTCCGCATGACCAGAAGTGTGGAGGAGCTACTTCGTCTTCCAAAAAACGCATTGCGGCATATAAGTCGCGAACGATACATTTTACAAAAAAAAAAGTTAAAAAGGTAGAACGTGTCGCGGGACACACGGTAGGAACTTTAGTTCCTTTTAAGCAAAAATTATGTAATACATCTGACGTTATAGATAAACGATTTGCATATTCTTTGGTGGTTGAGTAGTAAGCATACTAGGCTCTCACGCAGTAGACCCGGGTTAAATTCCCCCTGAGGAAGATTTTTTTTATAGTTAATTTCTATTTTTAAATAATTCATGAGGGAGTCCGACTGGCAACATCTACTAATAACAGCATCGTATATTTAGAAAATGAAACAGTAGCATTATACAAATTGGACATTCAAGAACTGTACGTTTACCATAAAATTAGTGGAAACATAAAATTGAATTGTAAAATGTTTAATTTGAAGTTATATTACAGTTTATAGAAATTTTTATTTTCTAGATTTTTTCTTAAGTGGGTCGTAGAAAAAATATGCTGTTCGACTCGTGTGGATTGTCCATATCGCACTTGAACGATTGAGCACTCCGCCTACGGCGTCGTGCTCAAACTTCGTCCTCGTGCGATATGACCATCATATCCACACTAGTTGCACAAACTACAATTTCTTCCAAAATATGCCCTTTTACATTTAAAAACAACCTGCCAAATGTCAAATCAATTTATCCATCCATTTTCAAGTTATCGAATTGAAACATTCAAGTTTTCAAAATTTCAACACCCTGTATTTCGAAAAGTAAATGTGCTAGACCCCTTAATGGCGCAAAAAAAATTATGGAAATAATAGTAAAAATTTATCCCAACAAATTCAAGTAGATCACCAGCACTGCGAATACCAGCTTTGCATAGAATTTCAATATAGCATCGGTGGTTCAGTGGTAGAATGCTCGCATTGCACGCGGGCGGCCCGGGTTCGAATCCGGGCAGGAGCATATTTATTATTATGAATCGCTGCTTCGTAAACGAGAGAGAGACTAAGGAGGCACAATCGAAATTGGTTTTAGACTGCCAAAAAAGACTCTCCTCAATAGGAGAACTCAATAAAGTATTGCTGGTCTGGATCCCTGGCCATTCTGGCATGGAAGGAAACGAGAAGGCAGACTTTCTTGCAAGGGAGGGTGCCGCACGTGTTTCTATCGGACCAGAACCCACAATTGGCATCGCAATAAGTTTTGCCAAACAAACACTAAATACCTGGACAGCAAGAAGAGCTTTAGACTTCTGGCATAATTTACCAGGATTGGTTCATTCAAAGGCTTTTATACATCCTTCGAAGTATGTATCCAAACAAATGTTAGACCATAGCAGGCATGACCTACGTTGTCTAACAGGCCTTTTAACAGGCCACTGTCATCTGAATCATCATATGCTAAAACTTGGACTGTCGGAAGATCCGACTTGCCGTCTTTGTTTGGAAGATGATGAAACAGCAGAGCATATAATTTGTGCCTGCCCCGCCGCGGCTCGAATCAGGTATCTGATGTTTGGCAGGGTCTCTCTCTCGCCCTCGGACCTGAAATATCATTCACCAAATAAAATAATCGGCTTTGTTAAAAAGCTGAATTTGTTTGGTGAAATCTGAATAGGTGTGAGCCACAATAGACTCTTGTGAGTCGCAGTGGAGGGCCTTATAGACCCACTCACCACAAACCTAACCTAACCTAACCTAAGGAGGCACAAGCACACAAAAGCAAGGCACATAACGAAGCAATGTAACATAACGCAGCGTAACGTAACGCGTAACGGTCAGATCTTTTGCGTCGCGACCCCTGGTCGCTCAAACATAACCTGGCGTTAAGAACTAAAGTTCCAATAAAATAGTCCGTATAAATTGATAACAAATACTAAAAATAGAATAGAATGGGTAATTGAGGAGCTACCGATATACATGTCCTTATAATAGATCTCGGTGGTTGAGTGGTAAACATGTCAGACTCTTACGCGGTAGACCTAGGTTCGATTCCCCATGAAACAACTTTTTTTTTATTAATGATTTTATTTTTAAATAATTATTCTGCTTGATATTGATAACAACAACAGGTAGACGCTTGAAATATTTCGTATTTTGCATATTTATTGTAGATAAAGGTACGATACCTACCCTTCGTGCGGGAGTCCGACTGGCAACATCTACTTATAACAGCTTCGCATATTTAAAAAGGGAAACCGTAACATTGTACAAATTGTACATTTAAGAACTGTACGTTTATCACAAAAAAATTAGTGAAGACATAAAATTGAATTGGTACGATTATAAATAAAATTGTTGAACATTTTAAATTTCAAGTTATTTTATTTATTTTACAGTATATTCAAATGTTTATTTTCTAGATTTTTTCTTGAAGGGATCGTGGAAAAAATATAATGTTCGGCTCGTGTGGATTGTCCATATCCACACTAGTTGCGCAAACTACTATTCTGCACAGTTTACAAAATGGAAATGTAGGCCATCAGTTAACTAAACGGATATAATTTCATATACATCCTAGAACGTATATGAAATCCACCAATCAGCATTCGAGTTGAGTATCCGTCATTCATCTTTTTTCAATTTAAAAGAAACGTCAAAATAACTTGTCAAAGTTTCTCATAGAAGCGCACTGGATCAAGAATATTCATTTACGAAGATAAACTTGAAAGAAATAATCCGTACAAATTACCAACAAATAAATAATACTTAAAACAGAATAAAATGGGTATTTGAGGAGACCTCAGATTTTATAAAATTATGTAATAGGTACATCTGACGTTATAGATAAACGATTTTCATATCTCTCAGTGGTTGAGTAGTAAGCAATCCAGACTCTCACGCCGTAGACCCGGGTTCGATTCGCGTGAAAAAGTTTTTTTTTAATTGTTACTGTTATTTCAAAAAATAATTATTCTGCTTGATAATAATAACAACAACAGGTAGACGTTTGAAATTTTTAGCAGAATATTCATTATTATTGATAGTGGTACGGAACCTTTCATGAGGGAGTCCGACTGGCAACATCTACTTAGAACAGCATCGTATATTTAAACAGCATCGTATATTTAAAAAATGAAACCGTAACCCTATACAAATTTCAAGAACTGTACGTTTACCACAAAATAAGTGGAAACATAAAATTGAATTGTAAAATTTTTAATTTGAAGTTAGGTATATTACAGTTAATAGAAATTTTTATTTTCTAGATTTTTTCTTAAGTGGATCGTAGAAAAAATATGCTGCTCGACTCGTGTGGATTGTCTGTATCGCACTTTACATTTAAAAACAACCTGCCAAATGACAAATCAATTTATCCATCCATTTTAAAGTTATCGAATTAAAACATTCAAGCTTTCAAAATTTCAACACCCTGTATTTCGAAAAGTAAATGTGCTAGACCCCTTAATCGCGCAAAACAAATTATGGAAATAATAGTAAAAATTTATCCGAACAAATTCAAGTAGATCACTAGCACTGCGAATACCAGCTTTGCATAGAATTTCAATATAGCATCGGTGGTTCAGTGGTTAGAATGCTTGCATTGTACGCGGGCGGCCCGGGTTCAAATCCGGGTAGGAGCATATTTATTATTATGAATCGCTGCTTCGTAAACGAGAGAGAGAGAGATTAAGGAGGCACAAGCACGCAAGGCACATAACGAAGAAATGTAACGTAACGTTTCGTAACGTAACGCGTAACGGTCAGATCTTTTGCGTCGCGACCCCTGGTCGCTCAAACATAACCTGGCATAAAGAACTAAAGTTCCAAAAAATTGATATGGAACAACGATGATTAAATTAAGTTAACTGTATAAACCCTCACTTCGTGGAATCTACTCATCATATGGTTTTAAATGAAACTAACTGTTTCTAAATGACTCCAAATATATTGTGGAGTCATTTAGAAACAGTTAGATGATTAAATTATGTAACTTTTATTATATCTCAATTTTTTTTTCCTAAAGCTTCTCGACAATTTTCGTGGACTCGGAAAAAGTTACGCGTATCTGTATACAAAAGTATTATTAATGTACAGTTTCAATTATTCATATTATTCAATAGCCTGTTGATCATCAAATTATTTTTTGGACGTACCGTAAGCAAGACGAAGCGAAGAATTGAAGCAAAAAAGAGGAATGTGCCATAAACATGTCGGATTAAGAAAATATGCTCTCAGGATACCGAGATAAACCTACCCTATGAAAATCTGACGCGCTCGAGTATTTCAAAAGAAATTTTTTTTTGCATTTCCAAAAATTTGTCGTAAATTATCGTCACGCTGAAATCGTCAGTTTTTTTAAAGGGAGCTTAACACCTTTCCCGAAAATCTGACGCGCTCGAGTAAATATTTTTTCCGGATTTTTGACTACTTGATATGCCTACCCCTACCAAGCAAACCGGCAGATTAGTATACCGTTGTTATCAGAGGCATTTGGGGCATACTTAGTATGAATATCTGACGCGCTCGAGAATGTCCAAGTAACTGTTTTTTTTAACATTTTTGAAAAACCACGCCACGCCACACGCACCGCTAAAATGGTTTTTATCATACGAGATTTTATTTTCGAAATTACTTTATCTTTCGATTTTGATAGGTCTCGACGGCGCTCGAGAATGTCGCCATTCAGCGACCTCGCCTCCCTAACTATAAAAAAAAACATTTTTTAGCCGATATCTCGGGAACTTTGCACTTTAATGCTTAAGTCATTCAGACGATTATTGCAGAGAATGAAATTCCGCACCTTTTGTTCCCGTGAACTTTTTTTTGTAAAACCCACCGTTTTCGATTCAAGGCCCATGTAATTAACTGGTTCTTATATCTCGACCGATCGATAATTCGTCAAATATTGAATTAATCAAAAAATCCATCAATGCATTTTTAAAAATCAATTTATTCTCTTCAACTTTTATTTGGGGGTTCGGTAGCCAGGTCGCTGAACCTAATAGCCGAACATTTGGTTAAAAAGACCGGACACCCTGCATTATTGAGGAATTTGGGTTTCAGTGTTAATAGGTACGACAAAAAAATATTTTGTAAAATACAGTCCAAGTACTTTATTATTAATCAGTCATCAATCGAAATTAAATTCTAAATAAATATTTTCTTAAATTCTAACGAAATGCAATTGCACAAATAAGTCTCATTTACCTGCTACTACTTCCCAAAGTAAAGTGTTTCTGGCACGGCAGGGCTTGTTTGCGAACATTGTTATCATAGAAGTGGGTTGTAAATAGGAAATAAAGTGCAATTTGCTAATCAAATTCTACACAATCACTATGTTAATATGAACATCGAAGAAATGCCCAGCTGCTGCTTCCGCTCCATACCAAGTGAAGCTCCGTTGATTTGCAGTAACAAAGATAAAGAAGAACATCACCAACGGAGCAAATGCCTTTTATTTTTGATAATTATGCTGCAAACTGCTGTATTAATTTTAATATGCATTAATTTAAAGTTGAATTGATTCGCATATTTTGATACATTTTTTCTCTACAACTTTTGATTGGAATTTTTGTTGAATGTCCATACTTTTTGAGTTATAGGACGTTTAATGTATAAAGGCCGACGCTCGGCGGATTTCGCGGCAGCCCGAATGTTTTTTCTTCTACAGGTAACCGTTTCTTTTCTACCTTTAAAAGAAGGGATGGAAAGGTCTGGCGTTGGGAAGAATATCTATAAATTAGTGAACCTTGTCTTCAACGAGGAGTCAGTATAATTTGGCAAGTTCATCTGAAGCTACGGGGCATCGGTAAGAGGTGAGGAAACATGAGCATATCTGTCATAAACATACAAATGGCGTACGGTACCTATTTTACCAAGTAAAACTGGAAATACAAAGGTCACTGACAATACCAACGCCACTGGATAAATCAATATCAGTCAATTGAGGAAGTGAGAGGGAATAACACACGCACGCGCTTGCTAATAAGAAGTCAGCTTTCGATAAAAATAACCAATTATGTAATTCGGAGGGTGTGATAATTATGGTTTTCGTACAACGCTGCCAGAGCTTGAAAAAGCCCATAGCTAAATTGGAAAAATAATTTTAATATAAAAAATCCTAGGAAACAAGCACATTGCAGTATTAACGTTTAATCATATTGTTAATAATAAAAAGTCCCTTTTCTGATTATTATCACTACATACTTAGCACTTTAGCTTTTTCATAGTTAAACGTAGCAATATCGAATGTTTTCGACTGCATTCCTTTCACGGCTTCAGGTAAACTTGCCAAAGTATAGGTGTTGACGATTTTGAACATGAGAATGAAGAATTCATTGATGCTTCACAGTCTTCCTTGTATTCTTCCGAAGAGAATTTATTGTTCATCATTTAACTGTGTATTTATAGCTGTTTGAACTGACTACCTATTGAAAAATTAAAAAATCAACAAGCGTCCGCGATATAATTTCACCTTGAAACCAATAGTTGGCGTTATGAATAATCATAATTATTTTTCACCGTCAACATTAACATAAACTTTGTTTACAATTACATTTACTAACGGTAGATTTGTTGTTAAGTGTTCGATAGTATGTATAGGGTGTAGCAAATTGATACAGTTGGAATTTATCTAGAAAACTATGGGATATTTAAGGAAAGTATTAAATATGCCAGTAATATGAAAGTAATTAACTGAAATGCGTATACACTGTGTTATTTATAAGATGCGACATAGGGATTCCTGTATAAAACTGCCAAACGCGACCTAACTTTTTCCCCAAAAAGCGTTCATAAAAAATAATAACAGATTTGGAAAGGTCGTTGAAAAATAAGTTCAAATGCACTTTTATTTTTCTTGAATTCTCTCTGGTTTAATAAAAAATGTATTTGTTTTTAGTTCTTTTTCCATAATTTTTGTCTAAAAAACATTAAATTTAAAATGAAGCAAAGTTATTTGTTTCAAGAATTTATTTAATTAAATGCTCAAATTGTTCTCCGTTTGCAGCTAAACAGTGACCCAAACGATCATAAAAGTTCCGCCGTACATTATTAATAGATAAATAAATACATTTTTGAAACCAATAACTTTGCTTTATTTTAAATTTAATGTTTTTTAGACAAAAATTGTGAAAAATAAAAAAAAATTACCACAGCGGCGAATCAAACCGCCATACTTCAGCTTCAACTTTAAAATTTTCCGAGCCCCTTCTCTTCTAAGCGGTTAAAAGTATTCGAAAGTGGTATGAGAATGGAGTTCGCCTTTTAAACATAACTATCTATTTTTTCATTCAACCAGAGCGAATTTAAGAAAATTAAAATGCGAACTCATTCGATCGACCTTTCCAAATCTGTTATTATTTTTGGAACTTTAGTTCTTTTCGTCAGGTTATGTTTGAGAGACCGGGGGTCGCGATGCAAAAGATCTGACCTTTACGTTTCGTTATGTTACGTTGCTTCGTTATGTGCCTTGTTTGCGTGCGTGTGCTCTCTCCTGAGTCTCTTATATTATTTCTTCTCATTTAAATATTGGAGATTTTTTAGTCCGCCACTGGTTAGTTGTCAAAAAAATTGACGTTTTCAATTTAATAGTATTTGCTGCTTTGCAAAGTTTTTCTAAATAGCTTGAATATTTAATTTTATTATTGTTCAACGAGACGTTTAAGAGTTTACATAGGCAAAATGGTACGTACTCAAGCCGACAAAGTAGCAGCTATCTTAATAATTTGTGAATATAGAAAGAATCTCCATGAAGAGGAACGTTTATTTAATGAGAGATACCCAGATCACCCTATCTCGAGAACTTATTTGAGGGAGCTTTTTCACAAGTTTGAAGCAACAGGTAGTGTTCAAGATGCCAAACGATCTGGTCGACCAACATTTAGTGATGATAAAAAATTGATATAGTTGCTGAAATGGTAGTAAACCCTACTTCCTCTTCAACTAAAGTTGCGTCTATCTGTGAAATAAGTGAAAGTACAGTACAGAGAGTGTTTCATCCATACAAGTTAAAAATGGTGCACCACCTTTCGGATGACGACCCCGACAGAAGACTCGAATTCTGTGAATTTGTGACAAATAAAATTAGTCAAAACATTACAAAAAAACAATTTGTTTTGACGAAAGTACTTTTTGCCTCAATGGAAATGTGAATACACAAAATGTAAGGTATTAGAGTGACACAAATCCTTTCGTGAACAACATACCCAATTTCCAGAAAAAGTCAATGTTTAGGCAGGTATTTTGGGAAACTACATAGTTGGTCCTGTCTTCCTAAATTTAAATTCAAGCGGTGAAGTGTATCTGGAGATGTTACATAATGCAATTGAGCCGTTAATTCTTAAAATTCTGGAAGATAATCCAGATGAATTTGGCCATCAAGATGGTGCTCCTGCACATTATTATGGCGCAGTAAGACGTTACCTGGATGAAGAATATCGAGGTAGATGGATCGGCCGGCGAGGTCCTGTAGAATGGCCACCTCGGTCACCAGATCTGACACCTTTAGATTTTTTTCTATGGGGATACCTAATATCCAAGGTTTATACTACGGCACCAGATAGCATTGGCGTTTTGGAAGAAATAATTTTTGAAGAATGCAATGCAATTTCAGCTGACACATTAGAACGAGTACGACAAGTGTTTACTAATAGGATGTATTACTGTCAGGAAGTAGACGGAGCACATTTCGAACACTTGCTATAAGAATCCATTGTTGATATTTGATTAATTAAATTTAAAAAAATAATTTCAATAATTTTGGTATTCATTTAATTTATCCGTCAAAATTAGTTTAAACCCAAACAAAATTAGTATGGCTATGTAGCCAATGTCAATGCCTTTCAAACGAGATATCACTTACCATAAGGTCCTATTTGAGAATATTGGCCAGAGTGGCACTGTGACGTCATCTATTACTATTACGTCACCTGTTACCATGTAAGTGTACCGTTCAAAAGAATCAAGGGGGGAGGGGACTTTTGAATGGCACTGTATAAAGAAAACGGTTAATTCTCTATTATATTTACAAATCGATATCTTGAAAACGAAATGGTCTGTTGGGACAAAAACATAAATCATAACAGCTGATCTATTTTTTACTTTTAGTTTACTTTTGTTTTGGAACAACCTGTATTTGGTAAACAAATATCACCACAAAGTACATTGACTTGAAAAATATCGGAAAATATTTATTTATCCACAGTAAACTGAAACTGCATTGCATTTGTTGTTCAAAAATGAACATTTGAATTGCCACAATGGGAATTTCCCCTTTTTTTGATTTGGGTGGTCTGTTCAAAATTGTTTGAAAAATTCCTGACATGCACTGATTCACAATTGTATTCACATTATCTGGGTTATGTAAGTTTTTGGTAAAAGGAGGTAACTTTCAATAGAATTAAACTTTTCATACAAATAATTAAAACAATAATTTATTTAAAAAAATTTAAATTATATGAAATTTTAATTAGGTGTTTGTTTCAGTGCTCATAATGTTTTTCCTTTTTATTGGTTTTTCCGTTATAACTGTCACAATATGCTCGTCGCCAGATCCAGATCCAAAGAAAGCATATCTAGAAAGTTTCTCCAAAGGACTTGCTGAGATGGAACGAATCGCGGGAGAATACAAATACGTAGAAAAAAGTTTCGAAAATGAAAAATATAATTCCACTGTTTCAGGTAACAACACAATAAAATTAATTAGCAAGTATTAACGAGAATGTTTCAATATAGGTAAAAGTTTTGGACGTCTAACCGGTATACCATATCCATTCCCGACTTATTCCAGCATGTATATTCTTGATTGTATCGTGAAAATAAAATATATTCACATAATTTCCATCAATTTCCAAATATGTCAAGATAATAGTATGATACTATTATCTTGACATCTATTGGTAACACGCGTTACTTAAATATAACAATAGAGTACACGCATATTTCATATTTTGCTTGGATATTAATTTATAATAGTAAATATGATATCAAAAATTACTTATAATAGGAAATAAACCAGTTTCCATTGGAAATTACTCCCAAATTTTAAAATAACATTCAAATTTCAATGCACTTTCTGACCACAACCCGAGGATTTCCGAACGCTACCAATGATACGTGTGATGTCATATTTCTTGTGTTTACTTATGTCTATATGGCCGGTATTGCATTAGGTTATGTGTAGTTGTGTGTTTATATTGTATTTCAATCAACTATTAATTGCTTCATCGACGTAAAAATATCATTTATAGGTTTGTTCCCGTAGCAAGTTCCTAACTGTTATGGACATATTGAGTCTGCGCAGTATCAGAGTTCAGGCTCTGCTGGAATGCTTTATTGATACTGCGCAGTCTCAATATGTCCATAACAGCTAGGAACTTGCTACGGGAACAAACCTTATGTGTTTGTTTGAGACCATCAGGTGTTTGTCTGTGCTTTTTTTTATTTATAAAAGTCAACGAAGTGGAAAGTGGACATAAATATTCGATAATTCCGAGGATATTTTAAAACTTTTTGAAGAATATATTTTATTTACTAGTTCAGTGTTCAGTGACGATTCTTTCATATTTTGTGAGTAAAGATATGGCTAGCGAAGGTTTTGTAAAAGCACAAACTGATAATTTGCCCAAAGTAGACTCATTTATGCTGCTTGATTTTATGAAATCAAACAGCTGCTTCAATGCAGAGGAAATAAGAGGAGTTAAAGCATTATCGTGAGTACGATTTAAACTATGTTTTATTTATATAATATATACCAACCATATTTCGATGTGTGGTAAGAAAATGATGTTTTTATGGTTGATTCCTAGACATATCGGTACATAACCTCAAACTATATAAGAATAAAAATTACCATCATAGAAGTAGGTACTTACATTAAAATGGTCTTCAAAAACAAAAATTTTGGCTGGAGTTTTAATAGACGTTGATTTACACACTGGAACAATGCAATACTTGGAATACTTGGAAGTTTTTTTTGGCTTTATCCATTTTTAAAGCTTTCAGAAACAAATTAGGTCACAAGAAGTCAGAGCGTGATACACGAATAAGAACGTAAACAAATGACGTCACACCATGGGGCAGCCATCTTTATGACGTAGAGCGCGTTTTGGCGGACTTTCAAATTTTATGATTTTTAAAGTCGTTTTAATTTATATTTATTTATATATCTCTTTAAAGGAACATAACTTTCCTCTTCCACTGAATATTAGTTCTCTCCTGGCAGGCACAGAAAAAGCTACTTTAGATTCTTTAATAAACTTCATTAAGCAAGCAAAAATAGATCTTTAACCTAGACACATTTAATATAGAGCAATAAAAAAGTTCTGTGGCCAATAGCCTTCAGCTGAGGCCATCCCTGCTTCCACACACACACACACACACACACACAAAGTCGTTTTAAAAGTAAATTTTATATTTTTTTGAAAAAATAGGCATGAAAGGTGTTAGGAGACCTGATAAAGCGTCAATTCCCACTAATAGCAAAATTTATGCTTGTACCCTATTGTTACAAGAAACTGTAATAAAGTAAATTTCCAAGAAGGTTTCTAGTCTCAATACATATTTTTGTTTATAGCTATAATTTTTTGCGGATGCCAAACCTTCCAAATCTATGATTACGAATAAGTCTAGGATTTCTCCATCCATTATTTCCACTTTTACAATATAACAAACTTTCTTTGCTACTTCTTTAAAATTTCTGTAAATGATTTTCATTTACACAGATTTTCCACCTATAATCTACTTTTCCAATATGTTTTGAATTACAGCTTCAAAAGAATTCGATTTTATCATAATTGGAGCAGGACCTTCTGGAGCAGCATTAGCAAATAGACTTACAGAAGTACCCGAGTGGAAAGTGCTCCTCTTAGAGGCCGGATTCGTGGAAACACCGATATCTCAAACGCCTTCCATGTACAAATATTTACAAACAACGCCTTACGATTGGAGCTACACCACAACTGAACAAAAGCATTCGTGTTTAGGTGAGAGATACCTATAATAAAATTTTAACAAATACTATTAAACTGAATTAATTTACAGGCATGGAAAACCATAAATGTCCCATAAAATACGGAAAAGCACTTGGTGGTATCACAGCAGTTGATGATATGATTTACATTAGAGGAAATCAAAAAGATTATGATAAATGGGCTGATCTTGGACTTCAGAAATGGTGTTGGAACGACGTTTTGCCATATTTCAAGAAAATGGAAGATATCCACACTCCAGACTTCGACAGAAAGCACCATGCTCATGGTAGTATACCTCATTCAGTTCAATTTGATTCCAATATTGTATTTTATCCTCAATCACATTACAAAGGAAATTTTATCCACAATTATGAAGCATATAAACTACCCTTTTATCCACTATCTTAAGTCAATTACATTTTGGTTATTCATTATTAATATAAACATCATATAATTTCATTTCCATTCATAAACAGCTTGTAGTTGTTATCGGTTTCAAAACGCACATTACTTGCCGAAGTTTTTGTTAAATTTGATGGCTCCTCAGAAGTACCTTGGATCTTCTTTACCATATCAAGCTTATTAGATATAGAATCCTCGATTTAAGTATCTGTTATAGCGAAGCTTCTCCACCCACGTCATTTAATTGTTCTAAGGACAGCACCTTTATGAGCCAATAATGTTTTTTTTTTCTTTGTTATTTAACGTTGGTCCTTTTCTGCGATTAAGCCTAATAACCAACGCCACGAACCCACTAGTGTTCCAACTAGTGGAAGGGATCTGTATCGAGCCCAACATCCATGCACTCTAGGAGCGCTATTCTGTTCGCGGCATTGACAGTCGTCGAGTCGTCGGTATCGGTATGTTAACAACAGCCATCGGTTGCGCGGCCGACGGGACTAATATAACGCTATTCTGTATGCCACGGGTTTCGACGCTCGGAATTGCAACCAAAAATTATCGGCATAGAAGTGACGTTACTCGATTCGGTACATGTGGCCAATGAGCGATGAGGGAAACTGTCAAATTTGTAAACAAAAAAAAGTGCACATTGAAGATAAGAGGTTATATTTTGGTTTCGTTGGAAGGTAGGGTCATATAATTAGATAATAGATAGTGATAGTGACATATCTTTTATCTGTTAGCATGAACGATACAATTCATGTTTATATTAACATTAACAACCTCAAAAACTCGAAATTTAGAGTCAACTAGCATTGAAGAATTGATCTGGCGTTAACATATATCTCTTTTTTTCCAAGTCTCAAAGATATGATAAGTACAGACATTAATTATTTTAAAGGAGTTTCTTGTTCTATTGAAACTCAGCGTTATAATACCGCTCAGAGGTATCATTTGATTCAGTACATGGAGAGTACATGGAAAATTCTGTGGAAAAGATGGGAAGGACTTATAAAACACTAGATTAGACACTATACACAATATAGTTAATATTCAAATATTAAAAATTCACTTAAATAAATCGCAACTCCAGCCAAACATCAACAAATAATGAAAATTTCCTTCCAACGAAAATCGATAACGGTTACCGTGGGGCTCATTTGATCACGGTAGACATACCGACAGCTGTCGATAACTGAGTCTTACCGATACCGATTTCTCTCCGAAACGAGTTACAGAATACCGCTCTAGACCTCGGTTTTATGTCTAACCTCATACCTTGTGCTAATTGATATAATGCCTGAGGGCTGTGATATACTTCTCACCTTAGTAGTCCGTTTCACTACAGTGCTGCAATAGCCGCTATAAGCTTCTGCATTTGCAGGTTGAAAAATAAAACAGCTATTGAAGGAACTTTCGACTAAATATTGATTCCAACAGGGTGTAAAGTAGATTTTTAATTACTGAGAAGAATCTGTTGTTGGATAGCTTATTCGAACGTGAGAGCATGTATTTTCTACACGACTCCACAGTATTGGAAGAGAATCCTTCTTCCATAATTGTGACACAACAGCGACAGGCACCAGACACCCCCATTATTATTGCAACATTTCAAAGTTTATTATCTACAATGTCTTGCAGGTTAAGAGATATTACTTCAATTATTTTTCATCCTTGTCAAAAATTATTCCACGATACAGCATCTTTTTTTGTCTCGTCACAAAACTGTCAAATTATATTGGAAGTTTTTAAATTCGAAAAGGTAGTTTCTAATAACAGAGAATTTAAAGAAATGAAATGACGTTCCGGGTTTGACCATACAAAATTGTACAATTTTCACCATCAACTATAATTTTGAATGAAATTATGTAACAGTTTAGAGATGGGATACTTTTAGTGTTATTTTTGTTTTACTAGCCATAGTTACTTTACTTCTATTCTTTAAATTTGTGCAGTTGTAGAAAAAGTATAGTGTGCAACATGTGGGGAAAATACTTCTCTCACTCGTGTGTTTGCGTCCCTCGCCCTTCGGGCTCGTGCCACAAACTTCCACACTCGTGAGAAAAGTTGAACTTTCCCCACTTGTTGCACAATATACTATTATGTTTCCTGGACTTCGCAGGCACAAAATCGCTTTCTTCGCGTTTTTCACGAACTTCACAAATGGTGTCAATAAACAATCGAAACAATTTTTTTAGTTAAATTAATAATATTCAAATATCTTCTGAAAGTTCCTTGTGGCATTATTTATTAAGTTTTCTCTTATTTTTTGGGAATCAAACCACAATAAAGTTTTTCATTTTTTTTTATTTCGACGTTTCGGTAGCGTTCCAGCTAGCGTTGTCAAGATTAATTAGTGATGAAATAATTTTTGGTCCCTATCTGACACAACCAAAAAAATATGACAACTAGACAATCAATAATATTTTGAAGTTTAAGACTACAAAACTTTGTTGTCAAATTTTATCAAGGTCCATTCATAGTAGATCACATCTCTGGTAAAATGTGAAATGAAATATTTCATTTTATGACATTCCAACGATATGATAGTCTACTAGAAATGGAATCCAGTGCACGTTCCAGGAACGATTTTTATTGGGATAGCGCTTTTTTCGCTTATTTTGGAAATGCTGTTAATAAAACGCAGATAAATGTGTAGCTAGTATTTCAGCCGAATGTAGTCAAATTTGGTTACCAATGTTAGAAAGAGAAATTTCCAATAATCAATTACCTGCGTTATCAGGATAGCATCAAAAGTTTTTATCCAGGTTTTCTTATGATTTATCATCGGAATAGTTGTTAATCGATACACACTTCAATACATAAAATCACCAAACTGAGTCATACATATTTTGAAAACAAAAATAATGATACACAAAAAAGTTACATCAAACGCGTTTTATTAACATTCCCAAAATAAGCGAAAAAAAGCGCTATCCCAATAAAAGCCGATCCTGGAACGTGCACTGGATTCCATTTCTAGTAGACCATCATAGCGTTAGAATGTCATAAAATAAAATATTTTATTTCACATTTTACCAGAGGTGTGATCTACTATGAATGGACCTTAATAAAATTTGACAACAAAGTTTTGGAGTCTTAAACTTCAAAATATTATTGATTGTCTAGTTGTCATATTTTTTTCGTTGTGTCAGATAGGGACCAAAAATTATTTTATCACTAGTTAATCTTGACAACGGTAGCTGGAACGCTACCGAAACGTCGAAATAAAAAGAAATAAACAACTTTATTATGGTTTGATTCTCAAAAAATAAGAGAAAAAATAATAATGTTCAACTTTACAGCTGCTGTTAGTGCGAAATGTCCGATAATTTTTTGATTATAAATGACTGTGATTGATATTAAAAAGTTGTAATGAATTCGTGTTTCAATTGCTTTTTATTTACTTGGGAAAATTAAACTTTCCACTGTGGATAAAACTCTAACTAATACACTTATACCGAAAATAAATATTTTGTAGGTGGTCCTGTGAACGTGGAACGTTTCCATCATTCCACTGGACTAGGAAACCATATTTTGGACGCAGCTCATGAGCTAGGCATAAAAACGGTCGACTACAATGGAAAAGATCAGCTGGGAGTATCACTTCCTCAAACTACCACACGTGACGGTCATCGATATAGTGTCGCCCAGTCATATATAGGTCAAACCGTACGCAGACCAAATCTAGAGCTACTCTTAGGAGCTCAAGCTTTACAAATATTGGTCAGTCCACATACAAAGGAAGCTTATGGGGTGAAATTTTTACAGGACGGACATTTATTAGTAGGCAAAGCTACTAAAGAAATTATTTTGGCTGCTGGACCAGTTAATACGCCGCAATTACTCTTACTTTCAGGTACAGTTTCTTATAACAAATACTGGGTGATCATTTGAATTCTGACGCATTTGATGAGCCCATAACTTGGAAACCGATTAGGTTTTGATTGAACGGCCTCAAGAATTGAAAATTGTTTTCACGTCGTTGCCAATTTAGTATTTTTTTCAGGAAAATTGCAGTCTATCTTTTGAAGATAATCTGCACCTTAAGATCACCTAATTTATTTCAAAAAATAGAAGCTTCAGCCCATCTGACGGTACAAAAACATACAGGGTTTCTCATTTGAAGTGATCTCCAAAAAACCGAAGTTTTTTCCTGGAGTCTAGGGAAAAATACTAAATTGGCAGCAGCGTCAAAAAAAACTTTTCGATTCCTGAAGCTATTCAATCAAAACCTCAATATCTCAATTATGGTTTCCAAACGTGTCGGTATTCAAATGACCACCCAGTATTTTGGTTGCTATAAGAGATGTAAATGCAATAGAGTTCGTTCGGGGGACGCAGTAATATGGTATTCACTCGACTCTACTTTTTTCTTAGTTAAATGTGGCAAAATCGAATGTTTTCGGTCGCAATTGTTTCACTAGATAAGTTTGTAAGACTATAACAGGCACAACCTTCTACTCTTCTACGTCACTCGCTTTGGTGCGCTATGGAGGTCGTTTAAAATTATTCTGTATAAAACGGAACTCTAAATTATGTTTTTTAAGTTAATATTGATTGAAAAAGCATTGGGGATTGAAATTTTTTTAGGTGCCACTTGATAATATTTTTGAATGAAAAAGAATTGGAAAATTCCCTATAGGGCATGTCCACGACAGTTGACAGTTGATAATACCCCTGTGGTAAAACAATATACAATGAGCACGATCAATAATTATCAAACAACAAACAACGATTAACCTAGATTAGATTAGAATTGGAGTGGCTCTTTGTCCTATCCCACTGCGACCTTTGCAGATCTATAGTGGTGCTCCCCACATTTAGAGCTCGATATTTAGCTTTATTCTTTTCATTAGACCTAATAGCCTGGATACCGCCTCCCTTGCGTAGCTCTCTGCCCTCGGTTTTTCTTCTCCGAATTAGTGAAATCGCACCCTTGCTAGGCCTTCGCACTCACAGAGTATGTACTCCGCGGTTTCGTCTTCTTCCTGGCAGAGCCTGCATAGGCTGAGGGGTAAATCGCCAGCAAATTTTGTACATCTACTTCCACATTTGAAATAACTTCCATATGCTTATACCATATACTTCCACATTCTGTTTTCAAGTTAGTTGACGATGTAAGAACTCAGGCAACCTTTTTGTAATGCAAAACGTTTCCATAACAAACACATAAATTTATAAATTCTGAAAAAACTTAATAGCATTGATATTTATGATATTTTACTGGTTGTAGGGTAACTTCAATACCCTGTATCTCGAAAACTAATGCTAAAACGACCCATGTCGACAGGAAATTTTACGCCAATTTTCGCATTTTCTACACGCTTTTTCAGTTTGTAACACCCTGTATAATGCCCTATTCAATTATTATAAATTCGTTATTTTCACCACACTTTGTCTAATTTCTGTATAAAACTTCCACATACTTGCATCAAACTTCCACATACTTCCACCAAACTTCCACATACTTCCACCAAACATCCACATACTTCAACCAAACTTCTACATACTTCCATATACCTCCACATACTTCCACCAAACTTCCACATACTTCCACTGCAGTGTACACCTACTTCCACTTGCGGTTTACCCCTCGGCATAGGCTGTCATCTGCCAGGCCAATTGTGTGCATATGTTTCCTCAGCTTACAATACCCGGTCAGCATTCCCACCATCATCCTTGTCGTTTCTCGACTTTGAAATAGTAGGTCGTGCGACCAGTTTGGCCGAAGGGCTTTTAAGGAATAATTTTGCGTGTCTTTGTCCTGGGGTTTCATACCACCAACGCATCGCCTGGTTGTTTATCTTCTTTACTTAGGCATTTAGCAATTCCACAGGAGGGTTCTGGCCCTATCATGTCCTCCGTTGCTCCCTGTTTGGCTGATTCATCTGCCTTTTCATTGCCTTTTATACCTTGGCTAGGATCACTCTATTATGACTACCTAGTCTGTTGAGGGCCTTGCGACACTCACACACCAGATTTGATATTATCCTATATAAGCGTATCGCCTTTAGCGCTGCTTGGCTGTCGGAGTAGATGACGATTCTTTGGTTGTCCACCTCCTGTCTCATCAACTCTTCTGCACAGCATTGCTCTGCCTGAAAGACAGTAGCATATTTCCCTAAGCTTAGAGAGATCGTGATCTCTTGTACCCCATATATCCCGGCTCCTACTCCAGAGTCTGTTTTAGAGCCATCAGTGTACCGGTTGAGATTTGCTGTTATAGGAGGCCCTGCTTCCCAGTCTTTTCTCTCTGGAATGTAAACTGTGTATTCATTTTTAAAACTATATTGTGGGGCAATCTGATCCATTGGTATTCCCAGTATTGGATCTGCCTTTATTCCTTCATATAGCTCTTTGTATATACCTTCTTACCGTGTTCTTGGCTTAACGATTTAAGATTAACCTATATTATATATTATTAAATATGCAAGCTCAACAGTTAAAATAATTTCAAAAAAACATTTAGGCAAAACCAACTAAACTCAAACACGATCTATCTTTATAAATCAGCATAACCTCACTATTGAGTACCACGTGTTCTGAACGCTTTGTTTATTGTTTTACCAAAGGGCTGTTGTCAAAATAGTTTGTGATGTCACGTGGACATGCCCTATTGTGCATATTTCGCGTGTCTCATGTTGAACAGTTGAACAGGACAATAATTTCGACAATTATTGCAGGCAGCTCTTTTACTTTCTTCTATGTACTTTCTTGACCTATACCATAATATTTGATTTTCTAACAGGTATTGGACCAAAGGAAGATCTTGAATCTTTAAAAATTGAACCAGTAGCTGATCTAAACGTTGGAAAAACCCTGAAAGATCAAATAAGTTTCATTGGACTTAACTTTTACTATAATGGAAGTTCAGAGATTTCCGAAAAGCATGAAATAGTTGAAGAATATTTAAATTATGGTAAAGGTCCTTTAACATCTCCCGGAGTAGAAGCAATAGGATTCTTCAAGACTGAAGCATCTAAAGAAAGTTTAGAATGTCCTGACATACAACTTTCAGTGACAAAAGATGTTTTTAAAAATGGTGAGTACGGATGATTAAGTCCTTTTTAAATTGATTTTCTTTGTTTTGGATTTAATTCGATAAACTTATTTAGGATCTGCTCCAAAATTTGTAGCAATGAATAATTGGGCAGTTTTGTACACTATTACCGGCAGGCTTATTCTGTAAAAACAACAATTATTTTGCAACCGTTGCACAACGGTCGCGCAATCAGTCGCAAAATTTGGTATTCTGTAAGGTAGTCGCGTCGCAATTGCTGGTTGCTGTCAAGATGCACTTTCACGTCATAAAACTAGCGCCACTTGCAATCGGCTAGCAATCAACGTAACTTGAATTGTCTGTAAAATCAGCTGATGAACAGAAACAAATGTAAAAAATATTTAATATGCATAAAAAACAAAGGAAGCCTACGAAACAGTGCCTTACATAACTAAAAGCAGTTGACAATGGATTTCCAAATACTTTTTTAGATGATTTGTTCAAAAATAAAACAATATACTTCTAGGTAGTTTTTAAGATGTGATATAGGTAGGCGCAAAATGTCAACGTTCAATCCTTGAATCTTTACATAAAAAAATCACATAATGGTGAAATGTGAGTAAATGTATAGGAGAGTTTAAATCCTAGAATAATGAAAAAAACGTAGAACGTGTCGCGGGACACACGGTAGGAACTTTAGTTCCTTTTAAGCAAACATTATGTAACACATCTGACGTTATAGATAAACGATTTGTATATGCTTCGGTGGCCGAGTAGTAAGCAAACCAGACTCTCACGCGGTAGACCCGGGTGAAGAAGTTTTTTTTATTGTTAATTTTATTTTTAAATAATTATTCTGCTTTATAATAATAACAACAACAGGTAGACGTTTGAAATATTTAGCAGAATATACATTATTATAGATAATGGTACGGTACCCTTCATGGAGTCCGACTGGCAACATCTACTTATAACAGCATCGTATATTTAAAAAAGGAAACCGTAGCATTATAGAAATTGGACATTCAAGAGTACGTTTACCACAAAATTAGTGGAAATATAAAATTGAATTGTTAAATTTTTAATTTGAAGTTATATTACAGATTATAGAAATTTTTATTTTCTAGATTTTTCCTAAGTGGGTCGTAGAAAAAATATGCTGCTCGACTCGTGTGGATTGTCCATATCGCACTTGAACGATTGAACTTCGTCCTCGTGCGATATGGCCATCATATCCACACTAGTTGCACAGACTACAATTTCTTTCAAAATATGCCCTTTTACATTTAAAAACAACCTGCCAAATGTCAAATCAATTTATCCATCCATTTTAAAGTTATCGAATTAAAACATTCAAGTTTTCAAAATTTCAACACCCTGTATTTCGAAAAATAAATGTGCTAGACCCCTTAATCGCGCAAAAAAAAATATGGAAATAATAGTAAAAATTTATCCGAACAAATTCAAGTAGATCACCAGCACTGCGAATACCAGCTTTACCAATTTATGTAAGAATGTAGGTATTCCTTTTTCAAGAACAAACATGTTAGAAACATCATTTGATAGATATTTTATTCTTAAAGGGCATATATATCACTCCATCATAGCCTAAACAAAAATTAACTCGATTGTTTATGTTAACATAATAAAGATAAGAGTGTAGGAACCTAGCTATCTATTGCATCTGCCTTCAGAAAGAATTTTAACTTTCTCTCATATTTAAATAGTGCATTAGGTACCTAGTGAATACATCAGTTTTGAATTATTGTGTCTTTTGTGGTTGTACTTATCCTTTATTAATTAGGTGAGTCAAATAATTTGAGAATGGGTACTGCTACCATTAATTGTTTTTGACGTACATACAAAAAATAGGAGAACACAGAGTTTTCAATAGCCAGTTGGAAGAGTAGATTGAATAGCAATTACAATTATTATAGTAGTTGTAGTCATATATGTATAATGTTGTAGTTGAGTTGTTTGATAATTAAATCAAGTTTTCTAAATAGAAAAAAAGGTAATAAATTATAACATTTTGTCAATAATAAACATGTTTTATTTGTACAAATAGTAATTTAATGGGCTTACTAACT
>CAJUYI010000035.1:431252-453102 GCA_910591695.1 Galerucella pusilla
TTTATATTTTCAGAAAATTAAAAATGCAACAAAAAGCTAGAAAACATATAGATTTTATTTGATGGACTATTTATTCATCTGGTGTAAGAATAGTTATAACTTCCGAAGTAAAAAACTATCTAATAAGGTCAAAATTTGCATAATTTTACTTTCCCGCACTAGTGCGGGAAAGTGACACTTTCAAAGCTAAAATGCGTGCGGGAAAGTGGGTTAAAGCGCACGGTAGTAGAAAAACTAATTATTCAATGGTAGATATGTTAATGCAAGCTATTGTATTTCAAATACGTTTGCTACATTTAATTTCGGAGCTTCATAAATATCTTCATTACAAACCAGTTGTGTGTGTGTGTGTTTCACATAGTGACCTTGATCTGAGATCAATTGACCAGTTTTTTTTTTGTTAGTATTTACTGTCATTTTAAATTATCCTTTATACAATATTTCCTTTTTAACACGTATGTTAGTAATTTAGTAGGCTTTTTCTAGTTTTCATCATTATATTTCATTTTTATATAGATATATATATAGGGTAAACTTTTTAAACTTTTTTTGTTTATTTTTTTTTTTTTCAATATTTTTTTTTTCAATATTTTTCTTTTCAATTTTTTTTTATTTATACATCTAATTTTAATTTTTTCAAATGCTTATAAATGGTTACATATATATTTACATTCCGCAGACAAAAAAGCGCATCTAAGTTGGTAGGGAGTGCTGCTCCCGCCATGTGAAGATTTCTGTAGAACTCTGCATTTTCTTGATTGTATGTATTACAGTGGAAAATTATGTGCTGCAAAGTTCCCATCTCGCCGCAAGGACAATTTGGGGAATCTTCCAGACCAATTTTAAACTTGTATTCTGGGTATAACCCATGTTTGCTTCTTAATCTATTCATTGTTTTAATGAGATGTTGGCAGTTGGCAAGCATGATTTTGGCACCCCAATTGAGCATTGAGGGGCGCCATTCTACTGACAAACAAATGACACATCCACAATGTAGGATTGCTTATGACGTTTTTTTAAACAAAGATCATTAAGGTTCGGGAGAAAAACACTTGTTAATATTAATTTTGACAACGTGATTGACGAGTTTGTGACAGTTTAATAAAGAAGGATAAATTTGTTGTAGACTATGTCGATTTCGGTCATGTATAATAGAGAGATATTGCCCATTGCAATACCGCATACGGTGCGGTATTTATGTAGTGCTATTTTAATAACGGTCTGCCTAAAATTTATTTGGGAATAAGAGCTATTGCCATCACTGTAATTTAATAACGTAGCGCTACGTTATGTAGGAAGAGACATAACCTGTCTTTTTCTGTGTATACTTATAATTTAAAAAAAAAATCAAAAACCAAACAACCTTACTTTTTGCATATTTTGAAAGCAAACCACAAAACAAACTAAACACCATCTAAGCAATAAACACAATTATAAACAAAAACCGTAACCTCAGAAGTCCGATGCAATTTGTTCTATTTTGTCAACTGAGCAGGACAATTATGTGCCATATTCATAATAACTCTCAAAGATATGTAACCGTAAATTAGGCGCAAAGTGCTAACGTTATTAGCGTTAGAGACGTAAAGAAGTGAATCGCGCATATACTAAACGTCAAAATACCGCAGACCATTTTTCAACAAGCAATATCTCTCTAATTATATGAGCGTATTTTTTTCAACTGTTCACAATCGAATAGAGAATTATGGGTATATAAACCGTAGAATTGCAAAATTTTCCGAGGAGCGCAGGCTTGTCATGTGCCCGGGCGCAGATGACCCTAGCTACGTCACTGATCAGTTGTGTGGTTATGTAATAGGTTTGTTCGTGGAACAGTAAGAAACTATCAGAAACCGTCAGAGGCATGCGCATTAAAAAAAGCGTTCGTAGAAACAATTTGGCAGTTGGTGATTTAAAAATCCTCTGTTCGTAGAAAGAAATTTGCGGTTTCGGATCAGTTGCTGACTGGGATCAAATTTTTAGTTTGAACATGCGTGTGATATTTTTACTATCTTTTTGTTATTGTGAAAAAAACACAGGAATAGCTAACCAGTCAGTTCCTTCTGAAATAAAACTTGAGTAAAGTCATTTGTATGCTGTAATACCGGACATTTAAAAAAATCTCTGGCTTCTTATAAGGATGGCCAAAGAAGGACACACATTACAAAATTATTCACTTATTCTTTATTTCTCCCAGATGTATGGCAATAATTCAAGCTCTTCTTTTAGTGATGAAGAGCTTTTAGTAAATTTTTATCAAAGACATTACCGTCGTGATGTCAGAATTTTCGACCCCTTCGTGCGACAAAAATTGCCAATCAATTTACAATGAATCACAAACGGAATGTCAGAGTTTGAGAAATGTCCAATCGATTGGAAATTCTTTCCACGAACAAACCTATCATTTTATTAACGATTTAAGGCTATTCTTTTAAAATTGTTTTGCTTGCTGTTGTGACTATTTCAATAGTTTATTGCTCTTTATTCAGTGTTTACTGTTTACCATTTTTGTATATATTTTTTCAATCTACAGCAGCTCAAGGATACTTGTACTCAATTTTTCTGTGATATCCTGTATTTTCAAAATAATCACAAAATTGAACCATAGGTGAACAAAGGTCACCGCAACCACGGTCTATTGATCGTAAGAGAAAATGTCGCGTAAAAAAAATAAGTACAAATGTAATAATATACCTTGGGGTTTTTTTATGTTTTTTTTAAATAGATTAATGTATTCCTGCTTGAAAAAGTAGGTTATATTTGGTAAGCAAACTTTGTATTTAGTTGGAAGTTACTCTACTGAATAGTTTGTAAACAAACAGATTAACAAAGGGATGTCATTATCAGCGCAGATATAATTATGCCAAATGAGTATGGAAAAAACTTTCCATATTCAGCATATAAAGTATCACTTATTCTCCTAATATCATAATATGCTATTATTAAAATATCTCAACATATTATTTGTTAGGTTATTGATTGATAAACAAACAGATTAACGGCAGGTTTCTATAATTTACGAAGTTATAAATAGAGTTTGTTGAAATATCCACTCATTATTCGTTATCGATATACAGTGTGACTATTTACTGTTGTCAGAACCAAACATGAGCCCCGAACAATATGCGAACTAAAATAAGGTCATCGCAAGCAGCCAATCAAGAGCCAATGTTAACGATTGTCCATTAGTAATTGTTAAATATAATCGAAATAATATGACCGAGTGATTTCATCAACATACATCATTTTATTCATTCTGTATCAGTGTTGTCAATGCGAGGATGATTATCCGATTTTTAGACAATTTCACTAATTTGATTCCAATAGTTTTTTGAATATTTTGTAGAAGGGATATATAAAATGGCTATTGTTTTGGGGGATTTTCCATATTGACTGGGGTCAAAGACTTTATTTGGATAACCAATGTGTCCTTTTGGTAATTTTGACAAATTCTGATAATTTGAATAGTAAGGGAAATTTTCATTTTTGCATCGGCAACACTGGACTATAACCAGTTCATATTTTGTTGCTTTCCATAGAAACTTGACTCTTCTTTTTCATGACATTAATACAGTCATGTAATTTGAAAATATAGACATTTAGGGCAAATGGTAGTTTTATTTTTGGTCCAATATAAATTGTTTTATCAATATTTGGAGTTACATTTTTAGCAATTTTGACTTTGTTTACATATCTCTTAACAGTTGACATTTATGGTATCGATATTTGGTTATCGATTCAAAATATCGAATTGTTACTATAAAAATACAACCACAGCGACATGAACACGCCCAACAGGGCTCACGTTTGCTTCTGCCAACTGTAGATTGTAAACCTCAAATTTTCTCCGTCAGGGAACCTTTAGGCAAAAAATGCTGACACTTCAAAATGTAAATTCTGTTTTGTTAGCCGACGACGTCATGAGTACGCCGTCATAAAATGTTTTTTGTACAACTGTCATTAAAAGTGACACTTTTAATGATAGCAAACAATGTTAAAAACGATTGTTTACATAGCAGCGTGTTAAAAATACTTTTAACACTAGTGTTAAAAATATTTTTAGCACTCCATTCAAATGACAGCGTCTTTTCTCATTTGTTAGTAATCATAACGTTGGCAACGTCTGCCATTCACAACAATCTTTTGATTATTTGAATACTAAAATGCATTTTGAATTTATTGTCATTGCAAATTCGCTCGTTTCATTATCAAAATAGGGAAGTTGTACAAAAAACATTGTATGGTATTTGTGTTAAAAGTGATTTTATTTTGTTCGTGAAATTGTTCAATTCGCTCCGCTCATTTCACAAACGTTTTCACTCACAAAATAAAACCTCACTTTTAACACTCATATCATAAATAACTATTTTTTTCAACATTTCACATAATGTTTAATATTTTGTCAAAAAAACAGTGTATTCTGTGTAAAAAAATTGTAAAGCGCTTTCGGCTGTTACGCCATCATCAGTGCGATACTCGACAAGTCCAAATTAAAAAGTCGACAACACATTGACTACACAATCATAAAAAAATTTAAAATCAAAATCACATTAAATTTAAAATATTCCCCTATTTGGGGCAAGCTGTCGTTAACTTTTAAATATTTTTATATTTTATAGTTATTAACAATCACACGTGTTTGTAGAACGGAAGTTGAAGTTAATATTTTGGCTAGACCGAATAAGTAACCTACCTATCTTGTGATTCGACTTATTATATACGAATGGAATAAAGGAGAAAGTATGATATTACAAATATTAAAGCTTAGGTATTATTAGCACTATGGGGATAACAGCCACAGAGTACGCCACCTAACAGGAGACGAAGCTTTGTCGGTTCCTTTGAACACGAGTATGGATTCGGAGTAAAACCATAACTACACCAAGAAAAATAGTGGCGTTGATGAACATTCCTCCCAATTAGATCAATAGAATATTTTTTTTAACTATACATTCCTCCCAATTAGATCTATAGAATAGTTTTTTTAACTATACTTACATGAGAACACCTTATTATTCATCTCATGCGTCTAAAGAGAAGTAGCTCATTTTTAACCTAACCTTAAAATAATTCCCGGTGAACTGAGGGAAATGAACGGAAGTGACGACTTGACATTGACAGATAAACTAATTAATTCACGCATGTGCACACAAATTTGCGATCATGAAAACTACTTTCTTTCGCCTCTTGTTAGATGATGTACTCTGTGGTGCAGCTTTCCATGTTCCGATTACTCATCCCGATGTCATGCAAAAAAATCCGCGTGTTCGGCTATGTGCATGGCACGAGTGCAGATCAATTATTTTTGTTCGGCCGGTTGTCACCGCTCGGACAGAGTGGAACTGGACATAACCTAATATTTTTAATGATTAAAAACGTAGCCTGGGACCTGGGACATGCCACAAGACGGTATGATGGAAAAGTATAACTTTTCAAAGAAATTCGTTACGTAAATGAGCAACAAGAAGGAATGGGATCCAAATACTATTACCAGACTTGGAAAGAATGCCATTCAATGGTACACAGACGGCTCAAAAGCAATAGAAGGAACTGGGATAGGAGTGTTCGGGCCAGGAACCAAACACTCTGAAAGCTTGGGAAAAACCACAAGTATCTTTCAAGCGGAAATCCACGCCATAAGAAAGTGCGCCCAGTTCAATATTAATAAAGGATACAGAAGACAAAGGATTATCATAATGTCGAATAGTCAAGCAGCCATTAAGGCACTGAGCTCTTGTGTAATCAGTTCCAAAATGGTGTGGGAATGCCTAGACAAACTCAATGAACTAGGCGAGGACAACATAGTCATCCTACTATGGATTTCAGGACACACTGGAATAGAAGGAAATGAAATAGCAGATGAACTAGCAAAGAGGGGGACTAAAATACCTTTCTGGGGACCTGAACCCTTTTGCGGAATCAGCCCCAATGTAATATTGGAAGAAATAAGTAAAGCCGAGAAAAAGAGAAGATCTGACCATTGGGAAGGTCTAGTAGGGCTTTTACAATCAAAGACTCTTCTGGGTGACTACAACCTGTTGAGATCAAAAGAATGCATAAGTCAAAGTAAAACTGCGCTAAGAGTTTTAACAGGGATCCTAACGGGACATTGTCGCCTGAATGGGCACCTGAAAAAGCTCAAAATAGTGGAGGAAGAAGAATGCAGATTTTGTGGAATGGAAGAAGAAACCTCCATCCACATACTTTCCAACTGCACAGCACTTCAGAATCCTAGAGTACAGCACCTAGGAGATTACTGGATAGAAGAGGAACCTTTGCCTAAGTTGAAGCCTGCAGACATCCTAAAATTCCTCCGGGAGATAGGACTAAAGGAACTACTAGTTTCTGAGACTCTCCTCAGAAACTGAGTAGAAGTAAGGGGGCACAATAGATATTTTAGGTCTCAGTGAATGTCACTCCAAAACACACACATACACATACATACAACGTAGCCGGTACCCAGTCAAACGTGAAACGTCGAGCACATTGTACGATCCTAACAAAAAAAATGAGAGCGGGACCCATGCTTTTCCGCATACTTTTAACTTCGCATTTTCTCCGTTCATAACTGAACCGACACTGCGCCAGTTCTGTTTATAACCGCAACTGCATTTTAAAGTTTCGAGTTTGCACCGGGCTAGCGATAGTCGAACACGCTATTAGATACAATTTTTCCCAACAGGTGCATAGGTATGAGAAGATTATTAGAGTGGAATCTCATGAAAAGTAGCTTCAGTCATTTTTTTCATCAAATAGTGGATTTGTCTAGAAACACTTAGTGTCATGACATTCTAAATAACTGTATAATTATTTTAAAAGAGATTCCCAGAAAAATCGCAATGGAAAGTAAAAATAATCCATTAGAATTTCTTCGAACCTGTTAAATAGACAACCTGCTATTAATTATCCTTAAAAAACACAGAATATTTTTTATATAAACATGTTAATTAAAATATACGCGAAGCTTGATTCAACGTTAATTCTTCGTGCTGTTTTTAATGCAAATGGTAATTCTGATGAAGTAGATTTGGTCACTTGGATATTAAATAAATTAAAATTTTTATTAATAATAATCGTCTTGGTATTAAATCATTATACTATACAAACATGAATTAATTTCCAACTGAACTGGAAATTTTCATGAAAAAGAGACAATGAAAAATGTAGTGAATATTGGATCATCCCTATAAATCACCAATCCCATGTTGTACTTCTCCTTTTTTCAGATTTTTGGCAACCACCCCTTGGGTGTTTAGCCAGCGCGAGTAGAGTTTGTTCAACCATCCTTTGCCGTTACGTCATATTCGGTGACGTATTCTGCTGTTTTACGTATGTCTTATATTAGTTGAATGTTATTTTACTCTTAACCTCAAAGTTAGAATCAATGACATATGTTTAGAACTATTTTCAAGATATGACAACTGAACTGTCAAAAGTAACAGATGAAATTTATGTCGATCTTAAATAAGAAATACGTTAATGATGTCATATTTCCGTCTCATCCATTTCATGAATGAGAGAGCAAGCTGGACAATGTATGACGTAACGGCAAAGGATGGCTGAACAAACTCTAGGCTAGCTGAAAATTTGGAAATGTTCCCAGAGGAACACCTGGAGTTTTCCATCTTTCCATTGAAAACTCTCTCCTTTTAATTTTCCATTTACTTCTTTTTCTCAAGGCTAGACATGTTAAAGGATCACATAACAAAAGTATAGACTTTTCTCGCTCAGAGGCAACAGCCAAGCATTAACCCCGTAAAGTTGCCTGGGATTTATACTAGAACACCCAGATTATAGTATATTATTAAACGAGCAATTTATGATAGCCATTATTCACGCTGGTTGACGTTTGCGTCCCGAGCCGCAGGCGAGGGGCGCAAGTCACCCGAGTGAATATTGGCCATAAATTGCGAGTAGAATACTATACTTTGTCCACGACCCTTGATTTCTTTTTTAAATAAAAGTCAACTAACCTCCAGTTCATGAAGTTATAATATGTAAACATATAGTTATCTTTTGATTTTTCTGGTAGCAGTCCTACAGTCGTTAATTTCACCGCTTTTTTTTATTTCAGTTGGTGTACAAGTACGTCCATTTCCACTATCCTAATTCAATGAATTCATCGTAGCAGTAATATAGCAAGTACGTAACAATTTGGTATTACTAACGTCAACGTCAAAATTAAGTAATTTGACATATATAGAGATGGGCGATACCGTGTAAAGTATCAATACAACGTACCGTTATAAAAATATTGTTTTGAAATACTTAATCCTAGAAAATGTCATTATGAAAAGTATCAATACTAAAGATTCCGATATTTTATCGATACGATATATTTCAGAAACAAATTTCCTGAACAAAATACACAGATTTAAAAGTTTATTTCATAATGTGAACCCCTATTTCTAGTCGTGAATTATGAACCATAATACACTCCAGTGTATTATGAACAATAATTCACTCTAGTAGATATATGGGTACCATATACCTTTTGTTAGGAGGTAAAATATCGACTTATTATTAGGTGGTCGTGGACAAATACTAAAATGGGCTACTGAAATATTCCTACTTTTCAAGTCACCAGGAGACGATAGAATTTTTCCATTACTGCGCAGTCACCTTTATTCCAAAAGCAGGAAAAAAAGAGAATCAACAAACCCATAATCAGTACAATTAACCCAGCATTGTTTATGTTTAAAACTATGTAGAAAGCTAGAGTGTCCACACTGGGCTGTATTACGCAGGCGAATCTTCGGAGTCCCTGTCATGGTCCCTGGAGACATAAGCAAGCATCCACTGAAAAAGGTTGTGGCCTTTATTGAAGGGCTCGGCTTCATGGATGTCTAGGAAGCAGGAATTTCACAATGGGCCCGCCAGTGGCCTTAGTGCCGGAACCTTGACTTTAGTTTGTCTATAGGTCAAGGCTCGCCTGCACAGTAGTAGTAGTAGTAGCAGTAGTATGTAGAAATCTATAGACAATTATATTAGAACGAAAATCCTAGAGACTACCTCTCTACCCATATCAGCATGATTACCGGGCAGGCAGCCTGTACTGGTACATCTGACGGAGGATATCCAAGGTGACAACCCAGAAACTGTATCATGTGCATTTTTGGATATAGGAGCTTTTGTCAATAATCCATATAAGGCTGTCAAATAGGCATCAAATGAAAGATGAGTAGACTGCACAACATCCAAATGGATGTCAACTGCCCACCACTAGAGTAGAAGATTCGAAGAAAATAAAGACATCGGCTCCATCTGCAAAGACGAACTCATGTGTGGTTAAGCTGACCTCAAAATATCCTGCTAACGATATGCTGATGACGTTGTCATAACAGCTAGGAGAAAATTTGTATAGGATATTCTATATAGAGTTGCATTAAAATAGTATTCATAGACTAAACAAGAGCCAAATTCTGAAAAGACTACTTAGAAATCGTTGTAAATATCAACTGGACGACGAAGAATTTTGATGTTTGGTTAAATGAAAATGAGGAAATTGATTTTGTTTTTTAGTATTTTTTTATCATAGAAGCCATCATCACGTTGAAATTGTGTTTTTACTTGAATACAGACTCAATCACAATTTATTCTATAATTTTCTGAAATGTATAACTTACATTTTTTTGTAATCACTCGGAAAAACTTGCTTACCTAGAAAAGAAAACGTATATTAAAAGGTTGTCTTACCTAATATTATGAAAAAATTTTCAAAAACTGCTAAGTGGTTTTGAAAATTCAATTCTTCCACTTACAGAAAGCTACATTACCAACGAGTAGTATGCGCTGAATTTTATTTTCAAAAAAATTGAATTTTTGCAAAATTCACCTTCTTTTCTGACTGACCGTTACGTTGCTGCGTTATGTGTTTACGATGCAGCGATTCATAGGCTAGAGGAAACTGTAATGCCGCCATATATTTATTTATTTATTCATTTATTTATTTATTTATCTATTTATTTATTTATTTATTTAAAACCAAAAACAGGCCTAAAGGCCTAGTTACATGGTCAATAATTTTCAAATTCACATTCACATTAACAAATTAATAATGGCAATAACATATCCCAAGTATGGATTGTATAAACGAATTTTGTGAATTGCAAAGGTTTAAACAGCTTTGGAATAGTCAAATTTATATTGATTTATTCAATATATGCCCTAGTATAATATTGTGAAAAACTTTTTCAGTCAAACTCCAATCAATATCTACTAATACGTTGAAATTATTTATTATTTTCATAATAGTTATAAGAGGGTCCCTAACGGTTTAAAATACATTTGGTATATGAAACATTAGCATTGTGCGAGTGCGACGATATCGATGTCTCTGGTTTACATTTTACACAAAGGTTGATAATATAAAATCGATTGTTGATAATCGATTAGGAGATATACCTTACAGCTACGCACGTCCGTTTTAAACTAAAACAAAATGCTGGAAATATTTTAAATTATTCGATAGATTGAAGAAAAAAACCGAGGACAGAATTTTGTAAAGAAATAATTCATCTACTACTCTACAACTATTCACTGATAGCCAGGCATTGCTGAAGGCTATCAGCAATCCTACCACGAAATCTAGACTGGTTAAAAACTGCAAAGAGTCCCTTAATAAGCTGGCAAGAGACAACACAGTGTCTCTAGTATGGGTGCCGGGACATGAAGGGACTGCTGGTAATGAATTGGCGGACCAGCTAGCTAAACAAGGCTCTAAAGGAGACTTTATAGGTCCGGAACCGTTCTGTGGAATCACAAAGGATTACATAAGAGGGGAAATCCGGAACTGGCTAGACAAAGAACATCAAATTAAATGGAGGTTGACAGAAGGTCATCTTCACACAAAAAGTCTACTGAAAAAGGTAAACAAAGAACTCTCAACCAGTTTATTGAAACTGAGCAAGAGACACTTGAAGACAGTAACCGACCTGGTTACTGGACATTGCACTCTAAGGAAACATTTGTACAGAATGGGAATAGTCAGTGAACCTTTCTGTAGGAAGTGCGAACTAAGGGATGAAACACCTATTCATATATTCTGCTCATGCAAGAACTTAGAAGGACTCAGACAGAAGCATTTTGGAAAGGAAACTATACAACCATCAGAACTACTTAAAATCCCCCCAAATAAGCTAGTGGCCTATATAGAGGACACGAAACTTTTGGAGTGGAAGTAGATAGCATTGGGAATGGTACAATGACTTAGGTCAAGTGCCCGGGCTGTTGAGCACAACCCAAACGTTTGAATGAATGAATGAATGAATACTCTACAACTACAACTTAATGATAATCGATTGTTAATCGATCAATAATAATCTATTATAGATTGATTAATACTGATCGAACGTTGATCGATCAAAAATAATCGATTATTGTCAATTGGTAATAATCGAGTGTTGATCGATTGAGGTTAATCGATTATTAATCGATTGAGGTTAATCGATTATTAATCGATTGTTGATAATCGACTATTTAATCTATTGTTGATAATCGATTATTTAATCGATCGTTGATCGATCAAAAATTATCGATTATTAATCAATTGATGATAATAGATTGTTAAATGAAGTTTCATCCAGAGTAAAATAAATTCTTATATTAATATAGGTATGTGTATTTATTTATTGATTCAAAAAATTTGATTATTGCTTAAAAGGAACTAAAGTTCTTACCGTGTGTCCCGTGACACGTTCTTCAATTTTTGTTCTTCTCATTTTTATTGGTTTTAATTTTCAAGAATTTTTTTAATGGTTTAGAGATTACAAATGGGTGAGATAAACTTTTGGAACAAAATATTAAATGTTATTCATTTATTCCTTCCTATAATTCAACAATACCAATAATCGAACGATTCTCGGCCGGTTCCAACAGCAAGTAGTAATCATTTTTTTCTTAGGAAGCATAACATCATCATCTATCATTTTTTATTATATACAGTATTATTATTTGTTGTAGTCATTCCCCAGCGGTTTTGCAAATATTATACATCATTATAATATCGGTAACAGACCAGTAATAATTAACTCACGCATTATACATTCTACCTACTAGATACCACATGAACAAAAAATAAGAAAAGTTTCAGGAAAACCCCACAGAACATCTCGCAAAAAAATATAAACTCCAGCTTATAAAAAGGCAAAATTAACAGACCAAACCAGTTGTCTAAGAAACATTCATCCGTAAAGATGCAGCCAAGGTCAAGTTTAACACTGTTTTTAGTTTTGATTTTTGCGTTTTTCAAATACACCAATGGGGGCGATTATTCGCCTTTCGATATTGTCGACGAATATGTTAAACAATTTAGATCAGGCATTGGAAGTTTGTGTCAATATTCAGATAATTACAATTATAAACAAAAAAGCTATGATAAATCCTCTTTTAATCATACCTTGGCTTTGGGAGGTGAGTACCTACATTTTTATTATTTGAAATTATCAATTTTTTTTAATTTCTGAATGGTATTGGATGGAAAAACATTTCGTACTATACGGGGTATCTGCAAAACGATAAAGGGTATCAAAGTTTCATTTTTCAAATAATAACTGATATAAAATTGAAAAAGAATCGAAAAGAAAAAAGAAAGCAGTACATGAACTGTAAATAAAACAGAAGAGCTGGCAGTAAATAGAGACAAATATAGATATTGTAAAAGGGCATGCTACATGATATATGAAATTTAATATACGTAAAACATGAAAGATGTAAAGTAATTATATTTGAATAAATTTTTTAAACATAGTTATCAGGGAAGAAAAATTAAAAAAAATTGAAAATGTAATATGGGTAGTGAAAGTAATTATTATTAGATTGATTGAGAGTTTTTTTGACGAGAAAATAAATTAAAATAATCCATTATATTTAAAAATAAACTTATTTAACTGGAAAATATGACTAGTGCATGTAAAACACATGAAAATTGGAAACAAAAATTATACTATGAATGCTTTTTTCAAGACCGACCAGAAAGTATACACATTCTGGACAATTTTTCGTCCAGAAAATAACGTTTTGCCGATCAAGACCGGAAAATGGACGCTAGGGACCGGAAAAAGTTTTTTCTACAATCACATTGAAAAGTAGACTTTTTCGCTTGCCATTGACAACGAAAAGTAGATGTTTCTTGAGGAGAATTTCTTTACGCTCGCCGAGCGTAAAAAATGGCAAAACGCTCGTTGCCCATAACAACCGATACTACAAACACAACAGTGACAGATATAAAAGTTTGAAACATATTTGAATTGACATATTTAAACTGATAGATCTTGAAAGTTTTTATGAATTCTACTTTATATTTGTTTTTAATAGTTACAAACAAGTGGTTGCAGAAAAAATGTTGTATGTATTACGAGCAAAAACCTGACATTATTGCTTGAGAGTAATTATTAAGTAATTACTCGAGTGTATCACTTTTCGCTCTTAATACATAAATAACTATTATAGTAGGTATCTATCCCTATTATTTTTTAATATTTTATCTACTAACAGCTGCATAAAAAATATTTTACGTAACGCTACCCGAAAGTGATTTTACCGGACTCGCCTACGACTCGCCCTAAAAACTGCCTACTCATCCCGTGAAATATCACTTTCGGGACTTGTTACGTAGCAAATTTGATGAATTGATAGTATTCAGAACAGAAAAGTAAAATTCCAATTATTTAAAGAAACGATAAATTTGAGAAATAATTTTTAAAAAAGCATCGAAATTTATCATATAGTTTAGACCAAAATACTTCATAGTAACTAAACATCCAATCAAATATTTGGAACTTAAAATTAATTCTTCAAAAATAATGGTAATAAAAATAATTATTAATTTATGAAGTTAAAGTTTGTGATATTCAATCAAATTGTTATATAGATATTTGAAAATAAATCCGATTTCAAAATAATTTGCATATTAACCCAAACATTGAGTTGAATAATTTAGAATAAATTAACAATTCAAATTAAATTTAAAAAAAAAATACACTTAAGTTAGCACTATATTAGGGGAAACTTGTTTATTATAAACTTTAGGAAAAAAACTTATTCTCAATAAAAAGTTCTGCATGTTCTAAAATCTGAAATACAATCATCAGATCTTTTTTTAAAGTATTATACGAGGTTTGTCAAAATATATGAATTTTACTCCAGAATTAAGTAAGTACATTTAAAAATGCTATGAAATAAAGTTTCCAGTTTTGATCAGCTCTTTTCAATAACATTTTTCGAGATTGTCAAATTTAAAGGTACTTTACTCTTGACTAGATTTCATATTTTTTGACAAACCTCGTATAATACTGAAAAAAATTGATATCTGATGATTGTACTTTAGATTCAAGAACAAGCAGAACTCTTTATGAAGAAACACTTTTTTTAATGTTAACAAGAAAAAAGTTTCCAATACATAATACAGCAAAATAACAATACAAAATTTAAAATATTATAAACAAATAGTTCATGTTAATGTATTGACGTAAATAATGTAATATGGTTTTTATAACTGCTCTAATTCTATATTATTTGCAACTATTTAACCCAATACTACTCTTACATTATACAGCCTTTTTGCAGCAACTTTATTGCATGTAATATAAATGCATGCACAATTAAAATCCATTTTTTTTATATTTGAGCGTATTTGTTACAAATTTTAAAGATCTTTTAACAATTGACATTGGCAATATGACATTAACTTCAAGATTGGGATTTAAAAATAATTTAAAGTAACAAAAAAAGGGGGAATTCAATTTGAAAAAAAAAATATAAAAAGAAAGTTTTACTTCTGGTAATCATTACTACTGCATACAGAACGGCCAACATAATATTATGTTAGATATTGTTAGAGATAACAATATGTAAAAAAGTTGCGCGTGAATAACCTTGAAAACTCAAGCCTGAAAAGTGCAGTGAAAAAAGCCGAAACGCGTGCGCAATTATTATTCAAAAAAGGCCAGCAATTTATTTAAAAATCTGTAAAGTAAGACTGGTATGGTTGAAATAATACCCTTCTTGGTGTGCGTTATCGATTGTGACGTATATCCGAGTTTTCGGCATGTCGTTTATTTTATTTGTTATTTTGACATAGGTATAACTTAAATTTGATAAATAAAATCATCAGGATCGTATTCAGCCAAATTCGAAAAGGTTATGAAATTAATAATTACCAGCTCCTTTTTCTAACTGAAAATACTTGAGAGCTTCCAAAATGCTGATGTTTTTCCTTGTATCTAGGCATATTTTTGTATTATTTAAATAAATATAACAATAAGATTAATATTCACTTTTCATAAATAATAATTGACCGTAAACAACAAAGTACAGACCTGATGAGAACTCTCAGAGTGACAGTAGAAAAAGACGCAAGACACATTGCCGCTACGAAAGTAGCGCCTTCATAGTATTTTGTAGCCCCGATTGATAGGTTGCGCTTGCGCGTAATCTAAACATCAACCAATCAAATTTTTGTAAGTTAAAAATTAGGGTTAACGTTTGTAATACAATTAAACGGTTCGTTATTGTGATATTTTGATTAGGATTAACCACAGACCTGCCACAGATTTGCGCCTCATCAGTACAAGGTATATGTTCTGCGTCCCGGGAAGTAGTTGTTGCCTTCTAATTCAACGGTCACTGTTTTTTAACAATATTTTTCAAAACTTATAATTAGTCTGTGAAATCTATTGGTAACGCGCTTAAATAACAATATTACATCCAAAAACGCGTCTATAAAACGTCTATGACTTCTGGGTTAAATAAGTACACGAAATTGACTCCAATATGAATACATTAAAAACAAAACAAAATAAATTAATTTACACTTCGTTTTTAAATGAATAATTTTTGACGTTTACGTAGTACATCAAATTGGACATTTATGCGAGGTGAACAACCGATTTATTACATCTAGTCCCAAAAAGGCTTATTGGTTAGTTCATATAGCAACGAACAGCAATTTTGTTGAAATTTATTGGCATTTTGACCCTCAAAAATAATTATAGTGAGTTTCATTTTAATAATAAGCTTAGCTAAAGCAGTTATTCAATCGGTAAAATGCCGCTAACGTCTTGTAGGTTCAATAATCTTTGAATAACATGCTTCTTTTTTTATTAGAAAAATATACCACATCCATCACGGTTTTTCAGTTCTTTAGATTATAGCAACAATTAGTAATAATAGATCACTGTACAAGTGTATGGTTGAAATAATACCCTTCTTGGTGTGTGAAACACTAATAGAATTGAACGGCAATGAAACAAAAGTTGCTCAATTTCGCTGATGAAATTATGATTTAGAATGACGTAAAAAAAATAAAGTGAATACCTAGTGTAGGTTCTTGCCTAACTAACCAATAAATTTGGAGGTAATCTAAGCCAGTTCACAGGGATTTGTTACCTTATTGATGTAAAGAAAAAAGTTATTTTTTAGCAAAACTAGAAAAAAAAGAGAAAGCAATTTTAGGGCGCCACTAATTTTCTTTCCTAAAAGAAAATCAAATCTAAAGGTCAGCTAACTTTTAATCTGTTTAAAAAAAGAAAGAACTTAAAGTTTCTGTATAATAAATAAAACTAATACGTAAAAAAATGTATATAATAAAAGTATTGAAATTACAAAAAAATGGGTTAGTAGCAAATAAAAAAATATAAAATACTTAACACCCTAAAACAAATGTTTATGAAGATGAAGTCCAGTTGATGTTGAAACTTTAGCTATTGATGTGGTTCTATGGAATGTCTACAGGAAACTGTATCCAGGTTACTTTACGATTCCAGAAAAACTTGTATCGAAGGAACTGTACAAGGGAAACTATACGCAGAAAACTTGTTATTCCATAGGAACTTGTATTCCAGGAAACTTTTTGTCGAAATAGGAACTGCTTGTCACACAGGAACTCGTTTGTCACACAGGAACTATAATAGGTGCTCCACTACTGTGTTCCAGGAAACTGTGTGTAGGAAACTTTGTCCAGGAAACTGTGTCCAGGAAACTGTGTCCAGGAAACTTTGTCCAGGAAACTGTGTCCAGGAAACTGTGCTACAATAATTATTTCGGTATAAGTGAAAAAAATAAAAAAAAATTTTAGCATGAGGATAATTACAATTTAAAAATTGAACCTAAGGATTCATCCTGGACAAATATATGATTTGAATAAAAAAAATAAGGAACAATAATATTAAACTAAAAATATCTAATATTAAACTTAGCTAGATAGGAGAGGAAAGGTATAACCATGTGGCTTCCAAAATGGGTATCCATTTAGTACAAAGAAATTACTCATTGAATATTAATATTGAATTATGAAATTTTTTAAAATATAAATGTAACAAGAAAAATAACATACCAGTAATCCAGATAGGTACTTCGGTAAAAGGTAAAAGTTACGGCTGCCTATTAGATTTTGTGTAAATTGTTAAAATTGTTAAAATAATTACTTGGATTACTGCATAGTTCCAACTTGCTATGTCAACAGACGATGAGAGAAGACCTGCCGGTACCTTTCTCATCCTTATTTAAAGACCATTCAAAATTTTAAATTTCGCGGTAAAATACCTCTTGAATATTGATTTTTGGTCTACTAGTTTATTCCACAAATCATAAAAGTGAAATAATTTATTAAATATTTGAATGAAATATTTTTAGGTAAAATATATATATACTATTCCACCAAAAATCTAAATTGTGAAGAAATTGCACATATGTTAACCAACAAAGTTAACGTTTCATGTGCGTCAACGATTGTGACGTATATCCGGTTTTTCGGCATGTCTTTTTTTTTATTTGCTACTTTGACATATAGATAACCTTAAATTTGATAAATAAAATCATCAGGATCCTATTCAGCCAAATTCGAAAAGGCTATGGGATTAATAATTACCAGCTTCTTTTTCTTTTTCTAACTGAAAATACTTGAGAAATTTCAAAATACTGATGTTTTTCCGTGTATCTATACATATTTTTGTATTATTCAAATAAATAAAACAATAAGATTGATATTCACTTTTCATAAATAATAATTGACCGTAACCAACAAAGTACAGACCTGACGAGAGCTGTCAGTGTGACAGTAGAAAAAGACGTGAGACACATTGCCGCTACGAAAGTAACGCCTTCATAATATTTTGAATTCTCGATTGATAGGTTGCGCTTGCGCGTAATCTGAACATCAACCAGTAAGTGAGGGAGGCGAGGTCGCTAAATGGCGACATTCTCGAGCGCCGTCGAGACCTATCAAAATCGAAAGATAAAATAATTTCGAAAAGAAAAGCTCGTATGGTAAAAACCATAGACTTATAAATACCAGAGACAAAATATTTCATTGATAAATGCTTTTTAAGGCGATCTATTATTGTTTTAAAAAAAAGCTATAAGTGCAAGAAAGAAAGCATAGTCCTTGTCGGGCGCGTGCTCAAAATGACGACAACAGTGTAATTGGGCTGTTGATTTTCATCACCAGTGGGGTACGGTTCAAAATCTACCATCAATAATTAAATATATCACGTTTTTTTATTGGATCATGATTGCAATGTAATAAGGCAAGGAAAGTGAGAAATGTTTTATTGTCATTCAAAATTTACAAAAACTGTATAGACAAATCGATAAACAAGTTAAAACGTGAAAAAATAACAAAATAAAAGAGTAGTATGGGTAAATAAATAAATGATGAATTGAAATATTTATATGTATTTATTTATCCAGTTTTAAAATAATACCTAGTACAAGGTACTCTAAAACTCTAAACCATATACCAACATTGGTAGTCACAGCTACTTGTTTGGTGACTACTGGTGCTTAAGAAAATTGAATTCATTTCATTAGATATCAGGTCAATCATTCACATTTGGATTGAATAGTTCAAACTTCGCAACTTTTAAACGATATTAACAATGTAAATATTCTTACTTTAATATAAATATGAACAAATGAAAAATATATAAAAAGCACAAAAAATATGAAAATTTGATAACTTATGATGTACTAGTAGACTGTCCTGTACGAATGTTAGACTGCCCGCTATTCGTTTGGGTGTCATATTTGATTTCAACAATAATACAAATACTATGTGGTTTTCACAATGAGTCTTACATTTTTCAGATAATGTATCTTGTATACTAATTTGGTAGTGGTCTATTTAATTAAAACCAAGAGACACCAAAACTCTCTGATATTTACAAACACTTATACCACGCCACGCCACTAAAAAGATAACCTCACCTACCTATGAAAAGTTAAATTTGGGTTTAAATGTTCCACTTTCTTACAGACAACACAAGAATTTACCATGGTTGGCCAAACAAAGTAAAATTTCCACAATAAGTACTAAAAAAACACCTTATAATAGTAAAGTAAGCACTAAAAGAGCTATATCACTTCGGCAACATAGCAAAACTACGCGTATACTATTAGTCATTCAATATAGTATATTATTAAACGAGCAATTTATGATAGCCATAATTCACGATGGGTGACGTTTGCGTCACGAGCCGCAGGCGAGGGGCGCAAGTCACCTAAGTGAATTATGGCCATAAATTGCGAGTAGAATACTATACTTTGTCCACGACACTTAATTTAATTATTAATAAATAAAAGTCAGTAGCGATTTGGCATATTACTAACCTCAAAATGTTGTTGCAGCTACTTCAAATAATTTGACATATATAGAGATGGGCGATACTGTAGAAAGTATCAATACAACGTACCGTTATAAATATATTGTTTTGAAATACTTAATATTAGAAAATATCGTTATGAAAAGTATCAATACTAAAAATTACAATATTTTATAGATACGATATATGTCAGAAACAAATTTCCTGAACAAAATACACAGATTTAATAGTTTATTTCATATTGTACCCCCATCTCTAGTCGGGAATTATGAACCATAATACACTACAGTGTATTATGAACCATAATTCACGACAGTTGATATATGGGTACCATATACCTTTAGTTAGGAGGTAAAATATTGACTTATTATTAGGTAGTCGTGGACAAAAGTACTAAAACATATGGGGTGTTGCCAAAGCGCTGTTTTGTACTTATTGTTCGTTTTTAATTTAGGAATATTTGCAAAGTTTAGTGATTATTTAGTAATGTAAGGATCAATCAATTCAAAATTGAATGGTCTATGGAATTTTTTATTCAATATATGCATTATAAAAGCAGTGTTCTCCAGTTCTTTAAATATACTTAAATTATTTCGAAATACTTTCTCGAAATTATGGAGATCTGTCAACGACGCAATCTGGAGGGAGAGAGATAAAATTGAAAGATAGAATGATGATTGATCGCCTCAAAATGTAAACAATGTGGTCTCCTTTATATTATAAGTCTATGGTAAATACCGTTTTAGCGGTGGGTATGGCGTGTACGGTTTTTCAAAAATGTTGAAAAAAAATTAGTTACTTGGACATTCTCGAGCGCGTCAGATATTCATACCAAGTATGCCCCAAGTGCCTCTGATAACAACGGTATACTAATCTGCCGGTTTGCGTGGTGGGGATAGGCAAATAAAGTAGTCAAAAATCCGGAAAAAAAATTATTCGAGCGCGTCAGATTTTCGAAAGGGGTGTTAAGTAGGCCACAAGGAAGCTCCCTTTAAAAAAACTGACGATTTCGGCGTGACGATAAGTTACGACAAATTTTTGAAAATGCAATAAAAAGTTCTTTTGAAATACTCGAGCGCGTCAGATTTTCATAGGGGAGGTTTATCTCGGTATCCTGAAAGCATATTTTCTTAATCTGACGAAAATGTTGGTGGGTCTTCTTAATCTGACCGAAAAAGGTCTGTATTACATGTTTATGGCACATTTCCTCTTTTTTGCTACAATTCTTCACTTCGTTTTGCTTACGGTACGTCTAAAAAATAATTTGAGGATCAACAGGCTATTGAATAATATAAATAAATGAAACTGTACATGTTAATAATACTTTTGTATACAGATACGCGTAACTTTTTCCGAGTTCACGAAAATTGCCGAGAAGCTTTAGGGAAAAAAATTTGAGATATAATAAAAGCTACATAATTTGATCATCTTTGTTCCATATCAATTTTTTTAACACCCTCCGTTCTCGAGATATACTCAAAAAAACGGAAGTTCGAGTTTTCATAATGCTTTGAGTCCAAAAGTTTTAACTTTGGACAAAAATGTAGAGACCTTTTTTGTGTAAAATAAAATTACCTTTTTTTTGAACTTTTTTTTTGTAAAATGTATCGTTCGCGACTTATATGCCGCAACGCGTTTTTAGGAAGACGAAATGGCTCCTCCACACTTTAGGTCATGCGGAAACCGGCAGATTTTGTATTTTTAGTAAGTTTTAGATTATATTCTTCAAAATAAAAAAAAATAAAATCGCGCTCGAGAATGTCGGATGAACGTTTTTTTTACAAGTTCGCGACCCTATAACTCGGCGGCGTCAAGGACTTATTCAGATTAGTTGAATTTAATCTTAAAACACTAAGATCAACCCCCAATATCTTAATCTGACGCGCTCGAGTATTTCAGACTATCGATTTTTTTTACTAATTTGATCGTCTATCCTAGGTGCGCGTCACTACATATAGAGATAATACTTTCCAAAGTTTTTCTATAAGGTCTAAGGTATCTCTCATATCTTCAACTGCACGCTCGAATATTCCCGAAAAATCCCCTATTCGCCTCCCTAACAGAAAAAGTAACATACAGCGAGGTCTTAGTAATAGGGTTTTTTACACTTTGGGTACGGAACACTAAAAATTGACCTGTGCAAACGTTGTTATAATCACTTTAGACAGAAAAAACGAACGAGAAAACTACCGAAAATGACTGAACGCAGGAAAGTAATGAAGTAGAAGGTAACGGGAATCGAGAAGAGGCAT
>CAJUYI010000035.1:468102-493042 GCA_910591695.1 Galerucella pusilla
TAAATTTGTAATTCACACAGTTGGAATTATACTGCAAATTCCAACATAAGTACTTATTTATAATATAAATAATATGGATACTGATAATAGTGACGATTATAATAATACTCCGCCAAAGATATTGGAAAAAGCTGCAAAAGTAACTTAAGATTTGTTGCGGTAATTTCAAGAAGAAAGTATAAATTGGCAAACGGAAAATTTGTAGAGTGGCAAAGAAATACAAAATTAAAATCTTTTTCGGAAAGTGTACTTTTGGTATATTTAGAAAATTCGTCAAAAAAACACTCTGACTGCCATGTCAGTCGTTTTCGACTGACGAGCACTAGTCGGCTGAGGCCGCGGCGGATAAATTTTTTACTTAGGCGCCGTGAAATTTTGTAGACTTATAAAATCCAGCGCCGCGATTCTGATAGGCATACAGAACTCAATATAAAGTAAGTCGAATAAGCCTGACACGGCCGTAAATGATACTGGTGCTGTCGGAAATAAATGACTGACAACGCAAAATTATGCATATTGGTCGGCCAGTCTTATACGACTGACAAAACAAAATAAAACAATCAAAAATTAGTATGCCGGCAGTCAGACTGTTAGGCGTGTACACTTTGGTCACAGATTGTACAGTCGTAGAAAAAGTATAGTGTGCAACATGTGAGAAAAGTACTTTTTCTGTTCCTGGTATTTTAACAGCATCCTTCCGACCATGATTTCCAATAAAAAATGTTATGCTTGAATGATTTCCTGTCTAAAATATCAGTTTTTGTTATATCTGCAGCAGTTGTTTTAATTTATTGATGCGTTTTTTCTGATCCATGCTTTTCATTAAATCATAATTTGTTCTCATAAACTCAGTTAGTTCCGTTAATTTTTATTATCAGAATAGATTATTGGTGTTGATTGTATTTGTCAACGTCAAAGGTTATAGAATAATACTATCATAACGCCTCACAGAGTCTTTGAAAATCAAAGAACAAAGACCGTTCACTAAGCTATATGTCACGAAGGACATTAAATTGAACTTCAAAACTAAACGGGGTTGGTATATTTTCAAGATAAAACAAAACATTTTAGTTTGCAATTCAAAAGACAATATTACTTATAGACCGTATATAGACCGTCCAGAATCTCTGTGAGCATAATTCTGGACTGAATAATTAATTAATATCGCACAAATACATCAATATCAGTTAAGAAAACGTTAAATATTCGATAATAGTGACATCCTCACATCTAACCACCAATTAAAATTCTATTTGACAAAAAGCCTGACGGCTTTACTAAAATTCATTTGCAGGAAATTGTGAACAAAGTAGATAATTTGATTGTATTTAGTATTTTTCTAACAATTCTCCATTCCCAACTTATTGAAAATATCACGGTGAATTTAACAATTTGTTTTTATTTTCTAGCTGCCGAAGAATATGACTTCATAATAGTAGGAGGAGGTACAGCTGGTCTAACGCTTGCCCATAGATTATCCGAGGAGCCGAGATGGAAAATATTGGTGTTAGAAGCTGGAGGCTTGGAGACACCCATCACAGAAGTGCCAGCTATGCAACCTCAATTGCAGACAACAGGATACACTTGGGGATACAAAACTTGTGCACAAAAGCACGCCTGTTTAGGTAAATTTTCATTTGAACTATATACATGTCACCTGTGTAATTTTTGAAAAACTTTTGAGAAACTGGGGCTGTAACCCAAAAATCCTAAGCTGGATGTACACTGCCATAGTGAGACCAATCATCACTTATGGAGCCATTGCGTGGAGTAGTAGAACTAGCCTATTGACGACGAGAGAAAACCTCTCCAAAATTCAAAGACTAGTCTGTATATGCATTACAGGAGCAATGAGAACATGCCCAACGGCAGCCATGGAAGTGGATCTCAACCTCACCCCCTTACATATGGTGGTGGAAAGTGTTGCGGAGAAAACAAGATACAGACTAAGTAGAGAGGGAATCATTAAAAAAAAATCACCTCCTCACTTCTTAGAAATCAGACGACCTGGGACATGCCACAAGACGGTATGATGAAAAAGTATAACTTTTCAAAGAAATTCGTTACGGAAATGAGCAACAAGAAGGAATGGGATCCAAATACCATTACCAGACTTGGAAAGAATGCCATTCGGTGGTACACAGACGGCTCAAAAGCAATAGAAGGAACTGGGATAGGAGTGTTCGGGCCAGGAACCAAACACTCTGAAAGCTTGGGAAAAACCCCAAGTAACCCCAAGTAACCCCAAGCGGAAATCCACGCCATAAGAAAGTGCGCCCAGTTCAATATTGATAAAGGATACAGAAGACAAAGGATTATCATAATGTAGGATAGTCAAGCAGCCATTAAGGCACTGAGCTCTTATTTAATCAGTTCCAAAATGGTGTGGGAATGCCTAAACAAACTCAATGAACCAGGCGAGAACAGCATAGTCACCTTACTATGGATTCCAGGACACACTGGAATAGAAGGAAATGAAATAACAGATGAACTAGCAAAGAGGGGGACTGAAATACCTTTCTGGGAGCCTGAACCCTTTTTTTGCGGAATCAGCCCCAATGTAATATTGGAAGAAATAAGTAAAGCCAAGAAAAAGAGAAGATCTGACCATTGGAAAGATCTTGTAGGGTTTATACAATCAAAGACTCTTCTGGGTGACTACAACCTGTTGAGATCAAAAGAATGCATAAGTCAAAGTAAAACTGCGCTAAGAGTTTTAACAGGGATCCTAACGGGACATTGTCGCCTGAATGGGCACCTGAAAAAGCTCAAAATAGTGGAGGAAGAAGAATGTAGATTTTGTGGAATAGAAGAAGAAACCTCCATCCACACACTTTCCAACTGCACAGTACTTGAGAATCCTAGAGCACAGCACCTGGGAGATTACTGGATAGAAGAGGAACATTTGCCCAAGTTGAAGCCTGCAGACATCCTAAAATTCCTCCGGGAAATAGGACTAAAGGTAGTAGTTTCTGAGACTCTCCTCAGAAATTGAGTAGAAGTAAGGCGGCACAATAGATCTTTTAGGTGAATGTCACCCCAAAAAACACATATACATACATACATACATGTCACCTGTGTAATTTTTGAAAAAATTGAGTTTATATCAACTTCCTGTATTTCTCGCATTTCCAGTCAAATTATATCAATATGGGGCTATAAAAAGTCTTGATTTGTATTCCTGGTCTATTCAGGAGGGAGTACTGGGTAATTGTTAATACTCTGGTAGCTTCTTGCTTATTAAAAAGTTTTCAGCACATAGAATTGAAATATTATAGATTCATATGTTTTTCTCCAGGTTCTGTGGATAACAAATGCTTGGTAATCAAAGGTAAAGCTCTTGGAGGAGATACGGCGATAAATGATATGTTATACACAAGAGGACACCCAAGAGATTATGACATCTGGGCTGATACCGGAATGAAAGGCTGGTGCTGGGAAAACGTTCTGCCATATTTTAGAAAAATTGAGGATGCATGCGTAGAAGATATGGATAAAAAATTCCGTCATTATGGTAAACTTTACATACATTTTCTTAAATTTTTCAAAACACAAAGAGAATATTTTATTTCATTTACCCACTCAACCAAATTCAGGTAATGTTATTTTCATTGTATCTGTTTTATAATATTGATAAACAAATGTGCGTAATGGAAAAATTTATAGAATTACAAGAAAAGTTACAGATCTTTTCCAATACAAACATCATTGAGTTCTTTCTTTTATCCAAGTGTAATAGTAATCATCAAGCTACTTCAATTTTTCGCACTCAATATTTTCTTGCTACATGTTCAAAGTAATTTCAAAAAACTGCTTCACGGTGTCAACTTTGGCCAAAAAATTTGGATTAGTTAACACCTAAACATGTCATCCGCATTCCGTTTTAAAGATAATTCTCAAGTTTTGTTATTAAACAAAACTGACCCAGAACTAAACAGCTACTCAATGCTCACGTAGTCAGTCTTAATATGAAGATTAAATGCACTATATATTTTGCTATATGTATGTGTCATCTGGTCACTAAGATAACTTGGTATTTTTTATTTTCATGTTTAAAAGGAATATCAACAAATTTAACGTCAGTCGTTGCTTAGCAGACATAAGGAGCAATTCTTTAAGCAAATGTTAAATTTTAACGCACAGTTAAAAACAAGACAATCTGCTAACCCATTTTTGCTAGTCGGTATGCATATTAAGCTTCAAAGTATCAATGGAAAACTCTTTATTGGATACCATACATGTTGAAATTTGAATCATAATCTTGACTATGTATAGATTAAAACATTTCTAATGGCGGAAACTTCGTCAAATATAACGGCGTACCGTTAATTTTCCACAACTTCTTATAGAATTGACCCTATAATGGGCTCATTTACATCTTTTTTTTTATTTTACCATTAGGAAGAGCACATCATTTTGAGGCTCTGTGCAAAAAATTAGACGTCAGCGAGACTCATAAGTCGCCTAAAAAAAATTAAACAGCGCTCCTTTCCGAAATTCAGGTGTGACGTCATCGCATATGAAATGTCTCATTCAGAGAGCGGATACCGCTCCGATCGGTTCTCAGTTAGATGAATACTTAGATAGTATAACAGTATATATGCTTATTATCATTTTTGATTCAAAGTCCGGATCAGCTCTAACAAATATAGCTTTTTTTCACCAGTGAGCAGCATGTGCATCTGAATCTGATGTAAACATTTGGAACTTCATCAAAATGAGTTATTCTTGTTCTTTTCAGCATTGGTGATTTAATTTCCACTACACAATCATCATAAATAGCATCTGAAGAAGCTCCTATAATTGGGCAGTCTGCAGTTAGGAACATTCCATTTTTTTTTATTTTTTTGAAATTCGTTTTTGAAGAATTTTAAGTACGTTTTCTGTATTGTAATATCTAAGCCTACTATTCGTAATTTATCTTTTTTTGCTTCTTCAAGGTGTTCTGAAAGACTATCATTGATCACCGCTTGATTTTTTTTCTTTCCAAAGACCATGGTAGTTATAAACTTTTTAAAGGTCTTAGCTGATGATAAAGATAACACTGTCTCCGTAGTGGATGGTTCCTCCCTCCTACGATGGAGCCACATGAGAAAAGCAATAATATGCTTACAGCCTTCCTCCGAAGCAGGACAATAACACTTAGCTTCGTCTTCTTCAAACTCTAAAACAGTACAAACAACTTTGTAGCATTTTGAGTTTAGTTCATGCTCAGGTGTCATTCCTGCTAATAAAATACATATATTTATTTCTCTCTTCAAAGTTTTGAGTAACCTATAGCGTTATCTCTGTAACCTTGTCCACCAGACCAGGAATAAAATAAAACATCTGGAATCACCCTGTATATTATTTGAGAGAGCATGTATTTATGAAAATAATGACATTTTTAATCTTCCTGGCCCGCAAATAGCCAAAAACGATGTGTCCCATAGTATTATAATATAATAAACTCGTGTTTTTGATTAAAAAACTCCATAATCATTAGCAAGTCCACTTCTGGAAGATTTAATGAGTCTGCTTTCTTAAAATAAGGTCCACACATTTTATCTTAGTAACACAAAAATGTTTTAAGTAAAATTCAAAATAAATGAATTCTAAGTGAGGCACGTTACAGTCAGAAGCGTAACGTTTGTACACAGTAATTTTCATATGCGGTGACGACACAGTCATAGTCTTCGCCCTGCTACGGTATGCTTGTTTAATTGGTTGTATTGGGAGAACGACATATTCTATTGTCATGAAATTTTCAGAATCATATTTTTATTCTGAGTAAGTACTTTGTTTTACGACAGATAAAAATGATTTAAAAATTTTAGTAAATGAGCCCATTGATTTGTTTGAGGTTGTTTTCACTAGCAAACTGTTAATTTCAGGTGGCCCCATTCACTTAGAAAACCTCTATCCCAGTGATCCAATTTTGGCCGAACATTTCCTCAAAGCTGGTTTAGAATGTGGATTGGACCGCATCGACTATAACGGCAGAGAACATCTAGGTTTGGGACTTCCACAAGTTATAACGAAACAAGGAAAACGTTATAGTGTAGCTAAAGCCTACTTAAAACCTATTTTACAAAGAAAGAATTTGGTGCTTTTGCCACACAGTGAAGTCGTCGAAGTACTCATCAGTCATATCACAAAAGAAGCTAATGGAGTTACTTACATTCACGATGGAAAAATGTTCTTGGCCAAAGCTACCAAAGAAGTTATTCTAGCTGCTGGTGCCGTTAATAGTGCACAACTATTGATGTTATCAGGTAAGTTTGAAAAAATAACTTAAAATGCCGTTTAAAAAATATACCGACTTGTTACGCATTTAAAATTTAATAATCTCGGAACTATATCTAAAATTTGGCAACGCTTCTCAGAATTAGACAAAAAATGTCTTATAAATATATTTAAAATGTGAGATCGCTTCATAGAATTTAAAAAAAGACTTTTGATTGAAAATCTCATCATCATCGCTTCATATAATTAATAAAAAACGTCTTTTTAAAGATTCAAAAATCTCAGAAATATAGCTACCAATGGGCCTTTCCAGTAGATGCTTAAATCTCAAAACAAATATTTTATTTGAAAGCTTACTGATAATTTTTCACCTTGTGCAGCTTTGTTTCGAATATAAATGTAACAAAGCTGAATAAAAAGTTAAACAAATATTAGGGTAATTTCAACAAACGTTTGACCTTGGGGGCAAGTGAAGTCATAAGGTCTGGAGTTATTTTGGCAGTATTTGTCAGATGGCTGGCCAAATGCTGCTACGGCTACGGTCGAGGCCAAAATATCCAACGAAAAAGCAAATGTTCCTCGTTTTGGTCAACTTCTTTTGAGCTTTTGCTTTTTCGAACCATGGTTTTCACCTGTTCTCATCTCGAGGAACGTAAATGAATATTTTGCTTGGGCAATTTATATTGTTAATTTAACAAAAACAAATAGTCCAAAATGAAAGAGAATATCAATATCAATTTCGAGGTTACATGAGATGTCAAAATCAAATACCAGGAAAGCAAACTTTACAAATCCTATGGAAATAACGGTCTGTCGCTTTCAAGGTCGTAGGCTCTTTGACGTCACGAAGGATGGTGGATTGACCTCACGTTCAAACCGCGCGCTACTTCCCGTACTTTTGATAATTATTGATTATTGATACAAAAATAAGAAAATAAGGGGATATTTTTTCATAAAATACTTTAATTTAAACCAATAAACAAATTACTGAAAAGGCCCATTGGCAACGTTTCAAAGAATTTGATGGAAAATTTAATAAAAAGTTCAACAATATCAAAAATTTTGCTACAATTCGGCAACATTTCATAGAATTCAAAAAAAAAACTTTTGATTGAATATCTCAGACATATCAACAAATCGGCATTGCTTTATGTATTTCGTAAAAAAATACATATAATTCAGAAAATAAAATCCAAAAATCTCTTATATGAAACTACCATTTGGCAACGTCTTATAGAATTAGACAAACACTTCTAATTAAAATCCTAAAGCTGCGTCCACATTATGGTCGATCGGCAAATCTCATTCGACACGTTCAAGTTTCAACTCGTCCACATTGTCAGTATAATGTGGACGTGTTGACCGACATACATCGTCGCGCCATTATAAAAACTGGAAATATTTTGAATTGGTTTTGCTTCATTAAAATTTTTAATTTTGAGTGATGCAGAAGTAATGACAGCTGCTGCTGCAATTATTATTGCAGCTGTTGGAAACCAGCAGCAGCGTTTTCGTCGCCTTCGAAGATTTTGTGTACTACCCAGCCCAGTCAATGGCAGGAAAAAATATCATTGCTCTCCATTCCAATTCATATTGAGATACAACACAGACACACAAAACTGACCAAAATGACTACGTTTAGGAAATGTTGAACAACATGCTTCGACACGTCCAAACTAGCCATGTCGATTCGACTTCCTTTTATTCGTACCGACTTGGTTCGGGTTGCATTCGATTCGACCCGACATGGATCGACAATGTCGGGCGACCATCCACTCTGGATCGGCATTGTCGATCATAATGTGGACGCGGCTTTAGATATCAGAAATTTAGCTCCAATTCGGTAATACTTCATCAAATTACTGAAAAACTTGTTAATGCAATTCCAAAAATATTATTATGTTTATAATTATTAGGCAACGTTTTATAGAATTCGAAAAAAAATTTTCATTAAATATCTCAGATATAGGAACAATGCAGCATCGCTTTATATAATTCGTCAAAAACGTCTTAAGAATCCAAAAATCTCAGAAATATAGCTACCAATTGGCAACGTTTCATTTAATTCAGAAAATGAACAAAATCCAAAAGTCTCTGATATCAAAATACAATTTGGCAACGTTTCAAAGAATTAGACAACTTCTTATTAAAAAATCCTACAATATCAGAAATATAGCTACAATTCGGCAACGCTACCACTGGTTGGAACACTAGTGGGTTTGCCAAAATTTCCGGTTAGGGGTAGAGTGCTCCCGGCGTCGGTAATTAGCATTCAAATATCGATAATCCGTGAAAAATGTCTTATTTAGAAATCCAAAAATCTCAGAAATAGATCTACCAATTGACAACTTCATACAATTCGAATTAAGAAACCCTTAGTTATAAATCAAAAAATCTCTGATATGAAACTACAATTTGGCAACTTTTCATAGAATTAGGAAAACAATAATTTCAAATTTCAAAAGAAAATCCCAACTAAGAAATACAATTTGACAACTCTTCATAGAGCTCGACAAAGAAAATTTAATAAAATATCCCAAAATCTCAGAAATTGCGGAACAATTTGGCAACGCTTTATAAAATTCAAAAAAAACTTTAAAATATCAAAAAATCGCTACCATTCGGCAACGCTTCATAGAGTACATCTAAACGTTATTATTTTCAGGTATTGGTCCAAAAGAAGATTTAAAACATTTACATATCGAACCTGTAGCAGATCTAGCAGTAGGAAAACATCTCAAAGATCAAGTATCTTTCATTGGTCTTAATTTTGTCTACGACCCCTTACACGAAAAACACTCAATCAAAGATTCTATCGATTCTATACACACTGCAGAATCTTCAGAATCCATAGAAAAACATTACAGTAAAGAAGACCACGACCATCATTCCAAAAAAGACGGTTATCATGATTCAAAGGAAGACCATTACCAACATACTGAGGACGACTATCATCACGTTAAAGACCCCGCTATTGAAATAGCTCACATTTCCAACGACCAACCATCGCTCGATATTCGTTTCCGTAATCATAAATTCATTCCCCAAATAGGAAAAGATTACGAAAGTGAATTTTATCATAAATATGAAGATGATAAAGAAGAAACACCCAAAAAAGCTTCTGCATCCGAAATGTTTTGGATTAACGACAGTACTGACGAAGAAATTATAAAATATTTACGTTACGGTACTGGTTCTCTAAGTACCACAGGATTACAGCTAGTAGGTTATATTAAAACAGATGTTTCAAGAGATACTACCGCTTATCCTGATATCCAAATATTGATTAAAAAAACTCATTCTAAAGGAGGTGAGTATTAACACAATTACCTAGCATTAGGTGAAATTGAATCAGGGTACTTGCTGCAGGAAATATTATTGTTCATCTTAATCTCTTACCTCAAGATAATGTAGATTATTTTTTTCGTATCATTTTCAACCAATCAGAACGATCAATTTAGTTAAGTTACCTCGTATAATTTCGATAATACCTGATTATACATAGGGTAGCTCTACCAATCAAAAAATTCACAAGTGATTATACATAGAGTAGCTCTACCAATCAAAAATTTTACAATACTTTAATTTCTGTAGTAATCACATCGACATTAATATTCTGACGTTTATCAAAAATGAGTCGATTTGGATTGTGAATTCCATTGTATCAATTTGTAACTAAATTAATAAATTGTTTATTTTTACTCAACAAATAAAATCGTATCAAATAGAATACGTACTTCAAAATGAATACGAATATACACCTCAAACTTCCTGCATAATTACAAATCGTGTCAGTTCGACAGAATTTAAACTGTCAAACTGACACTATTTGTAATTATGCAACAAGTTATCGATGTATAACCTGATTATTTTGAAGTACTTATAGTTAGGGAGGCGAATAGGGGATTTTTCGGGAATACTCGAGCGTGGCAGTTCAAGATATGAGAGAGATTAGACCTAATAGAACAACTTTGGAAAGTATTAGCTTTACAAGTAGTGACGCGCACCTAGGATAGACGATATTCTCAAACCGTGACATATTTTGTCGCATGCGAGAAATCCTCTTTGTCGAATAAAATCTGAATATTCTTATTCTCAAATGTCGCCTTCGCAAATTTTTGATAGACAAATTGTAGAATGGTCAAGGGCAGTCGACAATTTATGTCGAATGCGAGAATTTCATTACTTGCGAAATTTATAGGTTAACGTTATACATGTCAAAAGTGAAAACACTCATAACATTGTTTAATACTTTTGTTAGGTTTTGTTTCAGAAATTTTTGTAGAGAGAAAATGGCAGCTTTATTAATTGCTATTGAAAATGTAGAAAATCAAGAAATGTATCAGCGGCCTCGAGAGAGACGAGGAATATATAGAAGCGCTTTTACATTTTTATCTGACAGAAAGTTTATTAAAACGTTCAAATTAACTAAAGAATTAGCTAGAGAGCTAATCATTATTCTAGAACCCTTAATAGAACAAGGAAATCATTACTGTCATCACAGATCATACAAGTACTACTGTAATTTCATTATTTACAAGAGAAGTGGCATGGAACACGATATAACATCGATTATTCGGTGTTGCCAGTTCATGTTGTTCGACAAAATTTATCTCATGCGACTGAGATGTCGAATCCATTTGAGAATGCCAGATGCCAATGTTGTGCGATAATTTCTATCGACATATGTCGAATACGATAAATGTCATTCGACATTGGAGAATAGGCCCCCTGATTAGTAAACAAAAACGATAGTCTGAAATACACAAGCGCGTCAGATTAAGATATTGGGGGTTGATATAAGTGTTTTAAGACTAAATTCAACTGATCTGACGGTAAGTCCTTGACGCCGCCGAGTTATAGGGTCGCGGTAAAAAAAACGTTAATCCGGCATTCTCGAGCGCGATTTTATATTTTCTTATTTTGAAGAATATAATCTAAAACTTACTAAAAATACAAAATCTGCCGGTTTCCCCATGACCAGAAGTGTGGAGAAGCCATTTCGTCTTCCGAAAAACGCGTTGCGGCATATAAGTCGCGAACGATATATTTTACAAAAAAAAAGTTTGAATAAGAACACAAAAAAGGTTTCTTTAGATTTTTGTCCAAAGTTAAAACTTTTGGACTTAAAGCATCATGAAAACTCAAACTCCCGTTTTTTGAGTAAAATATATCGAAAACGAAGGGTGTTAAAAAAAATTGTACGTAGCAACGATGATTAAATTATTTAATTTTCATTATATTATCTAAATTTTTTTTCCTAAAGCTTCTCGACAATTTTCGTCGACTCGGAAAAAGTTACCAGTATCTGTATACAAAAGTATTATTAACATGTACAGTTTCATTTATTTATATTATTTTTTTTTCTTTCGGATTTTTGACTACTTTATTTGCCTACCCCCACCACGCAAACCGGCAGATTAGTATACCGTTGTTATCAGAGGCACTTGGGGCATACGTGGTATGAATATCTGACGCGCTCGAGAATGCCCAAGTAACTGTTTTTTTCAACATTTTTGAAAAACCGTACACGCCATACCCACCGCTAAAATGGTTTTAACCATACGAGCTTCTCTTCTGAAAATTACTTCATCTTTCGATTTTGATAGGTCTCGACGGCGCCATTAGCGACCTCGCCTCCCTAACTATTATAGTATTACTACTGAGAAAGCTGTAGCATCTTACCCTTTTCAGGTAATACCTTGTCAATTTTGATAATCGAATTATTATAGTTCCAGTAGTCTATGATACAAATGGTTCTGATATCCGGAAATTCCAAGTGATACCCCAAAAAAGCATGGGAAAGACAAGGTCACATTAAATAGACCTCAAAGTGATTCTAAACAGCCAATTGCTGAGTAAAAAATTTACATTCCTCTACATGCCGTATATGTTTTCTGGCACTGTTCATTAAGTAGGTGCCAAAAATATAGTGAGTACTGCGATCTAATACCTGTCAAATTGAGAAGAGTTTGCACCTGAGTTATAAGATCCCTTTTCACCGGCGATCATTTTTTATAACCTATTAACTTGAGTAGATTTCTACGGAAGATTTTGGTCATATGTTTTCTATAGAGCCTAGCAGTTGCTTTAGTGTTCTCCCACTATAATTGCATTGCACTCAAGCAGTATGATAAAATAATATATGTATAATGATGCTGAGAGTCAGGTTTCAAAGTACTCACACTAGTCTGGCACTTCTTTATTACACTATAATGACCTCCCACCCTTCTTTTATGAATGTACCTTCTGATGGTTGATTATTGTTTCAAATTGTTCAAGATATTTAACTCGGAGTTGGTAATTTGATCCCCAAAGATGACGTCACGAAATTTCAAAAGGTAATTTGGTCCCCATGGCTGACAGGTATAAATTCCCTACAGTAATTTCGTCCCCGCAATCAGGTATATGCTTTCGGTTCAAAGAAGAAATAAAATCAAAACATGAAAATAGTTTAAAGATTTTAATTTCAACTCTATGGCATGAACATATAAATAATTTTTACACCAATGAGAATTTCAAAATTTTACACATTTAAATGAAATACATGTTAAAAAATGAGTTCTATCTATTTTAGAGTTTTTGTATTTTTCTATAAGGTTTTCAATAAATTTTTGACGATTTCTAATTTAAGGGTCTCTTACATAATGTTTCAAATGACAACTTTGCAACTTGATATAAGTTTCGATTTGGAATTCATTCAATTTCTCAATAAATGTTATTATATTTGGATGTTCTTTGTAAAATGAATCGTTAAAAAATCGTCGCAAGCGTTTGTTGTTCGCGTGAGATCAGACGAATTTTTGGCCCAAATTGTCGGTGGAAAAAGAGATTCTTCATCAACATAATTCTCGATTAGATAATCAGCGTACTTCTCCAATCTCATGTCATTTGGTCTATTTTCGAATAGTTCGAACGCAACGCAATCACCCACTTCATTAGGCTCTAAATAAGTAAGACCAAAAGTCAAGTGCAACCACCGACCAATATCACTGCTCGCATCGTTATATTCCACAACTAGACCGATAGTTTTAATTTTCCGGAAACATGCCTGGGCGAGATGAAATCTGCATCCGATGATTTGGGTGGAAGACCTAACTTTTCGAACGGCTTTATGTATGGCCATTTCAAAATCTCACACTATTTCCTTAAAATCGAAGTTAATATTAATTTTGGAGCACTTATCTTGAACCAAAAGAAACAGTCTTTCGTATGTTTCCGATTTTTTATTGGGTAGAAGGCATACCATTAAAGGTATGTAATGTCCGTGTGAAAAACCGTGAATTGTAAACATTTGTGTGAAATATTTGGCACAATAATCAAATGTGCCGTCGACGTAGATTCGTTGCGTTTTCCCCAGAGCTTCAAGATTTGAAAGACACGTAAACACAATGATATTATTTGACACACAATTAATAAAAAGGAATTGTTCATCACGCGAAGTTTTTACGTCAATCGAATTCAAAATTTCATGTACATCGTTAATATTTTTCGGAAGCGCTGGTATAAACTTACGTCGACTATTATACATATTCTTCCTAACGTACTCGACGTCCCTGGTTGTTAGTGTCGCTGGTAAATTTTCTTTCAATGCCATACGTATAATTTTTGACGGTTTTTCAGAAATATCGTCAACAGCTTTTCTCTTGCAAACTGTTTGCCTATTTAACGTTGAAATGTCCGCAAGATGACAGTGTTTGGATGAAGTTTTAGTCACGAATATTGCACTTGATACACCTAATGTATAGATACAGGCCTTACATTTTCTGTTGGTACATTTCCAACAAGTTTCTTCTGAAGTTTTCAGTTTTTTGTGGAAATTAAACTTGTAACCGTTAACTACAAGTAAATCCTTGCCACGATTACTTTTAATAATTTTCACCTCCATAATTTGCTTTCTCACAACAATTCACACGTACCTACTCAAACTAAGTAATAATTCAAATGATTGCAAATTATAATAATATAAGGGTTTTATATCCGTCTAAACTACCAGTTATTCCTAAAAATTTCCAAGAATCAGAAATAATTATATTTTAGTTTGGGGGCGAAATTACCAGCCGGATTATCGAAGTGCCTGGCTACCAAAGGATTAACACAGGTAGCGGGGACCAAATTACCCATCCCCATTTAACTGCAAGCAACTCTTCAGTTGATAAATTAATCAATAATGTACAACATCAAATTATTATTTTTCTACACCTATACTTTTAGTTGTTAGTTAAATGCCAATTCTCAGTTTCATAATGATATTCATTATAAAACTGAAAAATTGACCAATAGAAATCTATATTTTCAAATACCCAAGTAGGCAGACCCAATATTTTCTGTACAATGTTTGACAGTGTTTTATGACAGTTTAAATCTGTTGCGTTAGTTTTTAAAAGAAATGTCGAGCACCAGACCGAAAATACTTACTTGACCAAGGCATATACATATTTAAACTTATTATTTTTGTTTACAATAATTTATTACTTATTGTATAACAGTAACGTACTTATACGCTTTATGCTATCAATTCAACCATGTGGTCCCATGACGCAGTGGGTAAAGGCGCTGCACAAGGTTTTTTTCGATCTGTACATTCCGGGTTCGAGTCCCGGTTAGTACATTTTTTATATATTTTTTTAAATCAAATTTCTTCGTAGAAAAAATAGTGTATGCAACTCTCATGCAAAGGTTATTAACACACTCACATTAACCATACGAAACTCGCCTTTGGCTCGTTTCGTATCCCGGTTAATGCTTGTGTAATTAATAACCATCATAACATGATCGTTGCATAATATACTATTGTTATACACGTATTGAAATATTTTATATTTTCTAGGTTGCTATCACTTCAAAGGAGCTAATCTCCGAAAGGATCTTCACGATATGTTCTGCAAAGCTTATGAAGGTTTTAATGTAGAGATAGTTTTGCTTCATCCCAGATCGCAAGGTTACTTGAAACTTGACGATGTAGATCAAAAGCCATACATAAACCCCAATGCTTTGGCCGATGAAGACGAGTATGATGTACAAACTTTAATGGCTGGTATAAGGAAGGTTATTAAGATGGTCAATGGTCCTGCTATGCAAAAATTGGGTGTCAAATTAGTGAAAGAGAAAATTCCGGAATGTGATCAAGCTATTTTCAACGATGAATATTGGAAGTGTGCTATTAAGTAAGAAATATATTTTTGTATTATTTTTTAGGTCACTTCTGGTGACAACAGCTGTCAAGTTTTGCTGCGAGTTAACTCGAAAAAACACATGCAACTACTGACAGGTGCTGTCATACAGTTTTTTCATATATTAAGCGTTTTCGATTATTTACTTTTGGCTGCTAAGTGACAGCTCGTAGTGACTGAATTCCGTTCGTTTATTACCGGGCGTGACACCTAGTCTTACCTTCCTCTTGCCTCTCAAGCACATACCGAAAAGTATGAGCTTCAAGCCACGGACATTAAATATTTGACGTTTGTCCGGTTTGACGTTTATTCAAAGGTTAAGATTGTGCCGATTACGATTCAAACCTTACTAAAAATATCTAAATATGCGAAATGTTATTATCAAAAACATTATAATTAAAAACTGTTCTTCTAACAACACAGGAAATTCATTGGCATTGGCACATGTCAGGTGGTTTTGAGGATCCTAAAAAATCGTGTTCGTTTTGCTCAAAAGTCGTGACGACTGAGGCGTCACGCACAAGTGTTTGAAGCCCAAATAAATGAAAGCAACAATAATACCACGAGAGTGAAAATTTTGTCGGCAAAATTTTTCGATTGTCATGAAAGTTTGTTGCTTGGCAATTTTGCGAATGACATTTTTAAATGTCATGAGCAAAATAACCTAAAAGTAACAAACTTGAATACGACAAGAGAAAAATTTTACCTTACAAAATTTTTAATTGAGTGGTATTCGACATGACTATTTCAAGAGAGAAAAACTAAAAAAAGCGTTTTATTTATTGCAAACTTCAATTATACAAAGCCAAAAAAATAATAACATTATAAAAAAAAAATTACTTATTTATGTAAAAAGTACAATTATTATAATTGTACGTTGTAGCATTATTTTGGGGATTGTTTTGCATCACAACCTGTGATGAATTTAAGTTAGAAACTGAGGATTCCTTTTCTTTATTTTTATTTTCTCGAAGGTTCTCTATAAGTTGGAAATGGTGTTCTTCATTTAATTGTAAATATGGTTTCAAAGATTGGGCAGAAGAATGTCCTGTAAGCTTAATTACTTCTTGTTCACCAACTCCTTCTTTTGCTAATGCAGATATTGCATAAGCTCTATGTGTATGATTGGTTAGTTTTATTTTTTTTTGTGTCTATACCAATTGATTCTTCCGATATTTTCGTCCACTTTGAAATTGTATTAATTCCCAATGGTGAATTTTTGTACCATATTCCTTTCTCCCAATTTGGATGTACTGTTAAAAATAATCTTGTTGTTGTTAGATAAGGATTGGATTCTCTGTTTTCAATAATTTTTAAAAATGAACGAACGGGACACAAATTGTTAGCATTATTTCTTACCAGCCACTTACTGCCAGATAAAGCTTTTGATCCTCCTTGTGTCGTTTTGGAAAAGATTGGATTACCTATATTCTACCCTGCCAGTAAAATTACCTTCATAATCATATTCTATTTAAAGTAATTAATATCACAATTAGCAGGTTCTTTTCCACGCCATGCTAATTCGAACGAACATAAATGAAAAAACTTTTTTTGTAACCCGTCAGGATTATTTTCAGAATCTACCATTTTCATTAATTCTTCTTTGGTAAACGCGTTAGAACTTCTTTTTCTGGTTTCAGGTTCAGCCTGAAGCTTTTTACGTTTTGTATCCCTGGCCAATCTAGCAAATTTATAGGTAATATCTTTAAATGGATCAATTTTGATGTTAAATTCTAGAAACTATTTTTCCTGAACCATTTGAGCAGTCGTATTCCAAAGTGTTTTCACACTAGCTTCAGTATAATCAGTTCCATCTCTTTTTTTCATGTTAAAACCATAAGCTTCAAGAATTGTTGCTATAACTTGTTCAGAAGTATCCTTTTCTAACGTATAATTACGTGCGTCCAGAAACATTCTAAACTGTTCCCACGCAGACTTTTTTGTCTTCATTGCAATTTGCGGTATACTTTGCTTAATTGTATCTACTCTCTATTTCATTTATTGAATTATTTCCAAATCTTGTATGATTCATGTTAATAATACTTATTTAAATTTTTGAAACAGTTTTAATAATTTTTAGACATATGGTTTTAAATGAAACTAAGTGTTTTTAAATGACTCCACAATATATTTGTAAAAATCTGTAAATTGCAAGTAAATTGACAATTGTTTCGATATAAATATCATCATCAGAATGACAGAAGTTACTTAGTTTCATTTAAAACCATATGATGAGTAGATTCCACGAAGTGAGGGTTTATACAGTTAACTCAATTTTTAGACAGTTAAATGAATGAATAAACAACTTTTTTTCTTAGAAACCACTAACAAAGATTTTATATTGAATTTTGTCAGAGTGATAAAATTTTATACACATAGATATGATATATTAAACGTCAAAAAATTGCCGCGACAAGACAAAAAATTGCCAGTTCAAAACCTTCAAATTTTGTCAGTTATCAATTTACTCTAGTGAAATAGTCATCTAGAAACCATTTGCAATCCACAATTGCGCGTTTGTGATTGGTGGAAGTTAATACTAGGGAAATAATCGAGAATAAAGGAAAATAATTGGGAGAAAACTTTGGTGCTTGTGTCCCAACTCCCCCGAAATAGATATTCGACTGAATATTTGTTAATATTTTTTTCACTTTTAGATACATGACGGTAACAAGAGGCCAAATCACCGGAACGGCCAAAATGGGTCTAGCAACCGAAAAAGGCGCCGTAGTCGATGAAGAACTGAAAGTACATGGTGTACATAAATTAAGAGTTGCCGATGCTAGTGTTATACCAGTTTGTATAACTGGAAACGTAATGGCTCCTGAAATAATGATTGCAGAAAAAGCCGCCGAAATTATTAAAAAATGTTGGATGATCTAATATACAGGCTTACAATTGTAGGACCAATTATCTACTATGCTTAGTAAGTCACAATTTTTGTAATTGTGAGTACGTATTTCTAAGAAAGTTAAAAATATTCAGTCAACTCTTTAGTAGAAGCATATTTCTATCTAATTCTATCAATAACAAGTTGCCTAATGGGCATCGTAAGCTTAAACGTAAAACTTAGTCCAGAAGGCCAGGGAAATTATGAAAACCAAAAGAAACTAGATGACAAAAAGTGTGTGACTTTGACAAAAAAATACTTGACTGTAAATACATGAGACGCAGAAGACTGGAAGGTATATTTTTCACTGAAGAGTCCATTGTTAATTATAGAGTGTACAAAAAAAGGAAATTGTTGAAGAAGTTTGTTTTTACCTGCATTTTTGGACAAGATTACGTACTTACAAGTGATTTCTTTCAAATTACAACAAAATGAAACACTTTCGTTAGGATTTAATGCCATATTGTAGAAATTACTGAACATTTATAATATGTAGTTATTTCATAAATAAACAATTTTGCTCATTTCATTTTATTTGCTCACCTCGGTACTAAACGTCTATATAGAGTTAATAAGCTCGGAACAAATATGGATCATGATGAAATTCTTGAGCTTTGAACGTTTCTTTCGGAGATGTGTGCTCTACATGAGACAAATTGATTCAGTCACACAAAGAAAAAGTGTCGTGGTTAGTTCGTATTCTTTAGTTTTTTATATGTTGAACTATGTTATTTATCACATAAACGTACACATCACATATCGCACAAGACTATTGTTAATACAACCAACTCATTTTGTTAAATTTGCATTGATTAGTGGGATAAAGATCAGCAGGTCTGTTATCAGTAGTAATAAACCAAGGACATTGATAATTGTTCGAAAAAATTTCATGACAGATTTCGAAAGCTTGTTGCTTGGAAACAGACCGACGCCGTAGGCGGAGGTCTGTTGCCTACAAGCAACGAGCTTGAGAAAGTTGTCATAAAATGTTTGAGGATTTATCAATGTCCGAGGGTTATTCGGATTCGGATAGAAAATTTTTTGCCAACTATAGTATTACAACCAAATCGTGACATTTCGAAATATTAAATATTTGAAACTTCAAAATCGAAATAAATCAATATGTATCCATAGCAACGTGAAAATAGCCCATGGTCTGTTATCAGTGTAATGTTGACATGATTGGGTGAAATTGTTCATATGATAAAAAATGAGGAAATTTGATTGGTTCTTGGAACTGTCAAAATTTCAAAATTTCAGTAGTAATAACCCAAGGACATTGATAATAATCGTTCGAAAAAATTTTATGACAGATTTCGAAAGCTTGTTGCTTGGAAACAGACCGACGTGCTTTTTGTAAATAAATTACATTAGCTTCACTTGTATCTATGTTTTTATTATAGATAATTGTGAGGAACCCTTCGTGCGCGAGTCCGACTCTCACTTGGCTGGTTCATTTGTATTTTATATTTCACTGTAAAACTAAAATCTGCTTGAATTTCCCATTACAACAATATAAGTGTTATAGTCTGTTATACAGTGTGTTTGAAAATTTTCCGTGAGAAGTTTAATGTCCTGTATAATTGGATAGAAGTATATGAATAATAATCTATTGGAGCCAAGGTTTTTTAATAATTATCAAAATTTATGAACACGCATGATTCATTTATTCATGGTCGGATGGTCGGAATTATGATTAACACTGGTTGGAACACAAGTGGGTTCGGCAAAAATTCCCGGTTAGGGTTAGAGTGGTCCCGGCGTCGGGGATTAGCCTCAGTCGGAGAAATAGGCCGACGTTAAATAACCGAATAAAAAAAATTTGGGTTAACAAACAACTAGAATTTCAAGATTCATTGGAGCTTAGCAGAGCTGGAAACGTTACTAAAAAAAGGAACGCATTACTTCATCATCACTTTTGCGTCACATATGCGTTACCGTTACTTTTTTGAAAAAGTAAAGAAGTGTATGCGTTACTTTCCGAAAGTAACCCGTTACTGAAAACTAACTCTTGATTTTCAGTTACACGTTACTTTTTTAGTTCTGCGTTACTTAAAAAATAGATATCATAAGGCAACACGTACAGACATACCATCATAAATCTTGTAGCCCTCGTTGACATAGCTTCCCGAATCTGCGAACCAGAACATCTACAGACAAATGGTTATCCCAAAAGAGATATACTAGACTACCTAGAGAAAAAGTAGATAACACAATCGTAGCCAATACTTACCTACCATATATTAAAATTATAACTAATAGCATCGGAAAGATTATGAAAAGGTATGTTATCAAAACTGACTACAGAGCAACACGGAAATTTCAGGAACATCCGAGATTAGCCGAAGACCCAAGAGATCCATTTTTTACAGCAGGTGTCTATAATAGAATAGAATATCTCGTTCCTGCGGAAAAGTGTACATTGATGCCACAAAACGGAGCATGGGAGTGTCCATGGGAGTTGTTTCCTTGTGCTATGAGGCTGGGATTTGCCTGTTCGGGTAAATATGTGAGGGTGTCGTCACCACAGTTAGTGCAGGATTATTGGATTTGTCACATTTTTCGGATCTGTGGTCGTGACTGTGACTACCACAGTTTGGAGGAGTGGCTTAACAATATTTTAGTACGGGCGGAAGAGGGTTGGCGTTTGAGATTTCGCATCGATGCTTTAGGTCGTATAGAGGAAGATGCCTTTTGAGGGTAATTGTTGGAGTTTTGTATCTGAGTTTGTGATGATTAGGGAAGTTGGTGGCTTTGGAAACGATCCTCCATCATTTGAAAACGTTGATTTGAAGATTTTTGAGAAGATTTCTTCGTTGGAGATGTTTTTGTCAACCCTGGAAATGGCAAAAGAGAAGTTTCCGGGAGTTGTTTTTGGCTGGAGTGTCCTTCCTTGGGGCAGGAGTTTGGAAGTTGAGAGGTATACATACCACTTTGTGGTCTCCAATGGCTTTGGATTTGAAGTTGAGGAGTTTTAGAGCAAGTGGTTTCTCCTACCATCTGAAATCAGCCAAAGCCCCATTTAATCCATTATTTACAGCAGGTGTGTTTAATAGAATAGAATACCTCGTTCCTGTGGAAAAGTGTACATTGATGCCACAAAACGGAGCATAAATACTCGACTTTCTAAACACAAGACAAATCAACAAATTATCAGTAGCAGAACATGCTGTACAGGATGAAAAGCATAAAATTCGTTTCAACACAGAACTGGGGTTATATCCACAAATAATCAATCATGATATGTTAAAATTACATCGAAAAGCCATCGAAATGCCTGAAGAGAAAAACAATTTTAACAAAAAAGAAGGATTGAACGTTAACAAGATTGGGCATGGGGTCTTGAAAGCCAGTGATATCGAGTAAAAACGGTTACTTCACTGGTATAAATATTTGAAGGGCGCGTATTTAAAATCACCTTAAAATGAAAAATATACATAAAATTTTAATAATTATGGTTAAATTTAAAGGTTACCAATTTACCAAAGTGTATAAATATGAATAGTATAATTAGTCGAGTTGCTATCGAATTGCAAGCATCGGGTTGAGTAAGTACTAACATTATTCATTTATTCAGGAGCTTTCAGTGAATATAATTTTTGCACACTTAAGCTATTTCTAGAGAGAGTTAATAGGTTCGTTCCATCTGATTGTAGTATCGTTCTTGGGACGGTACAAACGCTACAGTCTGGAAGAGCTGATAAACTTAATGTGTCCTTCACAGAAAACCTACTTATAGATGGGAAACTGACCCGTGGCGCCCCTTATTTGTACAGGTGTCGCCACCTTGAGAGTACTTCAAGTGGCTATAACACCTTTGAGATGGTTGTTATCTTCGTTAACAGCCGAAAAAGGAGATTCCTGTAATTTTACAGTTTTTGGCGGCATATGCAAAATTACTGTAAATTTTATACTTTTATTGCAAAATAGCATTTAGGGCCAATTTTTCGCTATTTCATTTAAATTTACTCAACATTAGATTGATATCCCAATAATAACAATCAAATAGTCAAGTTAAATTGAATTAAAGGTCAAAAAATTAACCATATAATGCCTGGAGTGGAAAAAATAAAGCAATAATTCTCAAGTTTATATATTTCATTTAATACAAAAAAGTACACATTTTTTTACATATATCAATGACAAACATGAAGAAAAATATTAATTTTAGGAGTTCAATAACAATGTAATAAACTGAGTGGGTATACTTTAACTAAACTTCTTTCCAGCCAAACTGAACGTTGTTCTTCATGGCTGGGAAGTTCAAAGCTGTATAGAATAATAAGTACTTTAATATTATGTCCTTTTTAGTTATTGAAACATATTTTACTTCATAGAACTAAAGCTTACAAAACAAAAGTTCCACTCTAAACAATAAAAACTCAACACACCCACAAATATACGGGGTTGGGATAAAGTATGGAACCAAGTAAATATCTTTCAAACGGAAAGAACGATAGTTATGAAAATTTGCAGGTAAGTGCAATGGAACAAAATGCATCTGATGTACATTTTTTGTTAATAATATACTTCCGGTTTAACCAGAAACGCCATCAACTTCTTTAATTTAAATGGGACACCCTATATATGATTACAGATTTTGAAAGAGCTTGTTATTTTGAATTCATACATACCGAGTTTAGTGTAAAAAAAATTGTAAAAACACTGTTAGTTGTACATTTCATTATTTTAGAATAATGAGAAACAAAATTATTACTTCAAATGTTTAAATTGCTCGCCGTTTAGGTACTTGCTGACAATATGCCATCTTATTAACAAATTCTTGAGTCACTTTTTCCAAGACTTCTCAACGTATTAGTTCACTTTTTTCTTATTCTTTTGGGAATCAAACCAAAAAATTAAGAACAATCTTCAAAAAATTGCATATATCAGATATCCTGTGAATGCGACAAATTCTATTTAGGTGAAACATCTAGTCCATTGAAAGTCCGAATAAGTGAACATAAAAATACATCAGAGATAGGGAGTTCTTCAAGTCAGGTATTTGTAAACATGCTTGGGAAGAGGGGCATACAATTCAATGGGATTCGACAAAAATAATATTGAAAGAGTCCAATAATAAAAGACGAAAAATCAAAGAAAGTGCTTTAATACAACTTAATGCAGATAAATGTGTAGCTAGTATTTCAGCCGAATGTAGTCAAATTTGGTTACCAATGTTAGAAAGAGAAATTTCCAATAATCAATTACCTGCGTTATCAGGATAGCATCATAAGTTTTTATCCAGGTTTTCTTATGATTTATCATTGGAATAGTTGTTAATCGATACACACTTCAATACACAAAATCACCAAACTGAGTTATACATGATTTAAAAACAAAAATGATCATACACAAAAAAGTAACAACAAACGCGTTTTATTAACAATATTTCCAAAATAAGCTAAAAACAGCGCTATCCCAATAAAAAAACCGTTCCTAGAACGTGCACTTCACTGGATTCCATTTCTATCGTTAGAATGTCATAAAATAAAATATTTTATTTCACATTTTACCAGAGGTGTGATCTACCATGAATGGACCTTAATAAAATTTGACAACAAAGTTTTGTAGTCTTAAACATCAAAATATTATTGATTGTCTAGTTGTCATATTTTTTCGTTGTGTCAGATAGGGACCAAAAGTTATTTTATCAATTTTATTGCTAGAAAAAAATCTAGCGGGCTAAGATCCGGAGAACGAGCAGGCCACTCTATGAATCCTCTACGTCCAATCCATCGATGTGGAAAATTCGCATCTAAAAAATCCCTAACCCGTCTATCATAGTGGGGAGGTGCTCCATCTTGTTGAAACCAAATATTTTGTGGTAATTGCCCATTCCGTTGAAGTGCAGGAATAATTTCTTTATTCAGTACATTTAAATACTTGTCACCATTCAAGATTCCGTCGATAAAAAATGGGCCTATAAACCTATTTACGACAATTCCCATCCAAACATTTAACTTCTGTGGATGCTGGGTATGTGCTTCATGAATCTAATGAGAATTCTCATTTGACCAATACCTTGAGTTATGGCGATCTGTATCTGTAGAGTGGGGAGGGTGAGTGTGTAGGCTCACAGCACTTAAGCCACATGTGACCCATTGTACATCCTCCCGAGGAGTTGTCCTCCTAGGTGATTGTCCATCCTGTCCTTCTCAGGAAGGTGGACAGGTCACTGGGAGACATCTCCTTTATATCGGCAGGTGTAGGCCAAGATTCACCGAACACACACTCTCTTATTGACGATAACTCCGGACACTCGCATAAGACATGCCTGGCAGTTTCATCTTCCTGTTCACACATCCTGCATCCTGTGTCCACTAGCCCCATAGTATGGAGGTGTTTCCTTAGTTGACAGTGACCAGTCAGAAATCCTACTGTTAAACGTAGGTTTTTCCTCGTCATCGCCAAATATTTCTGCGGCGCCAGCTTTCCAGGGTCGTCCAGGGTGATCCTGGCAAGACTGCATCCTTTGATTCCATCCCATCTCTTAAGGGATTGAGCATGGGTGTAACGTTTGGCTAGTTCCGCAATTGTCAAAGTCGTTAGGCCGTAGGTTTCACTGGGTCCTAGAATTATTAGTCCAGCGGCTTCCCTGGCTGAAGAATCAGCAGTGCGATTTCCTTTACTCCTGTCGTGCCCTTTAACC
>CAJUYI010000036.1:0-14587 GCA_910591695.1 Galerucella pusilla
TTTCGAAATAAGCCACTCCAAGAGCTCTGCTTTACGCCAACGACTTGCTATCTTGACTTTAATTAATTTTTTTTAAATATATTCCATTGTAATTTATTTGTGACAATTTTCAAAGTTTGAATTAATCTTCTTACAAAAAGAACAAAAATATATAAAATAATTATTGTTACAGATTGGTTTGTTTTCTATTATGAATAAACTGTATTGCTTTTCTTTATCAAACTTACTAAAATTTATGTACCTCTATCACTTTTTTTATTAAAATTAGTACATCCCGTTACCTCTGACCTAAATCGTATATTCTTTAGCATAGCTGCAACTAATTCGTTCAATACAAAATGTACCTTACGGTATACCATCTTAAAATATATTTTGGTACGTCTATGAAATCTACTTAAATGAATGATCTATTACTCCTTGTCCTTTCTATGTAGACTATAATAAACAGAGCATTTCAATGAAAACTATCTAAGTACCCGATATAGTTCTGAAAGCGCCACTTTTATGAAAAGAATGAGGAAAAAAACGTCAAAGTATAACTGGGGAAGTATTTTGACTTTATATCTTCAAACCCCTACCTCCTATGGTCACCCTTACAAATTTTTTAAATGGAACACCCTGTACATTATTGTATTATTGAATTCTCCTCTACAAGATGATAACAAAGATTTATAATATAATAAAATTTACAATCCAGAAAACAAATAGGAAGTTGTGAAAAAAAAACTTATCCAAACAGCAGTCCTCTACATTACAAAAGTTCATCAAGTACGCATGAATGCCCAAGCTAGAGTGAAATTTGACTTGAAGATTTGACAGGTGTTCTGAGTGGATTGGCACCTTAAAAATCTCAAATTAGTGGAACGAAAAGAATTAGTCCAGTATCTGAAGACCTGAAAATATCGAAAGCTCATAAAAAGTCGCTGAAGACCTCACTTTGAGCTCAATTTGTAGGTCGTGGCAAATAATACACCAGCTTTTAATATGCGCATGTCTGAAGGGAGCCATTTTTATAATAAGATACTTGTCATACTTCATTTCGTCAACCAATTATATTGCGGATATTTGAAAATTGATTATTTTCTCTGTGTGTTTAATAAGTTATCTGTCAACATCCGACTCTCAAGGTCATAAATTTTTGTTACCAAAACATCAAAGAGATTGTGTCGGGCTTCGCTTCTTGCTAAGCTGGTGTATTCTTTGGTCGTGGTATAAGTGTTAGTAAGCGAGAAGAAACTTAACGCGATTGAGTTTACGGAAGGGGGGGCAAAATGGCCCCCTAAACTCTGAAAAACTGGTTTCCCGCTAATATCTGGCCAAATATGCGAATTAGAGAATATTTTTTCAGACAAAAGATGAAGATCGTCTTACTATCTACAAAAATGATCCTTATCAACTTTTTCGCAATACCAATATTTTTTGGAAAAACTGACTTCAAAAAATTCATAATTTTCATACTGAATAGAAATGGTAGTTTGGTTTTCCTGATTTCTGGAAAATGATTGGAATTAAAAATCAAAAAGTACATTCGAAAACTAGACACTCTAAGCTTAAAAATGATGTGCATTGAAAAGTAATGTATAGGATGATAAGTTTTTAAATCGCGCCTCTTCCACAGATTTTACAGAACTCCGAAAACGGATGAAAAATGTAAATAAACAAATCAATTTTTTATTAACACATTCACTGCCAGGGGCACATAGTGACGGTTGACCGTGTACCACCTATTTACAATCACTGTGTGCCAATCAACGCCTCTCAGGCGGTCAACTTCATATTTTTGTTTGTTTATCAGGTTATGAAATTATTTTTGTTATAAATACATTGAAAAAGTAAAAAATAAACATGGTTTAGTAAGAATAAATATTATAAAAAGCAAATATACATAAAAAATTCACATATTGTAATATAAATTCTCTAAGCTAGTCACCGAATACGATTTGCCAGACAGGTTCTGCACTTATCCTTATCAAAAGAAACTCACTTACAAGGCTTACCAAACCACACTGACCGGATAAATCTCTCAACCGTTCTATTAGAACTATACAAGAACGCCTCTCCGGCGGTCTCGGCGTTTTTATAGAAATTGACCGAACGCCCCTAGGGCAGTGCTGGCAGTGAATGTGTTAAAACGCAAGGAAGATAGTTAAAAAAATTCCTGAGATCATTCAATACCTCCCAAAGTTCCATTATAAAAAAACAATAGGATGAAAGACTATTTTTTAAAGGAAATATGAACAAATTGATGAAATAGTCTCAAAATCTTGTGGAAAAAAACTATGGACTCTTTTTTAAATATTTGTGACAAGTACGAACGAACTGCAAGTCACATGAAATGATGTATGTATGTGTGTATTTTGGGGTGACATTCACTGAGACCTAAAAGATCTATTGTGCCCCCTTACTTCTACTCAGTTTCTGAGGAGAGTCTCAGAAACTAGTAGTTCCTTTAGTCCTAATTCCCGGAGGAATTTTAGGATGTCTGCAGGCTTCAACTTAGGCAAATGTTCCTCTTCTATCCAGTAATCTCCTAGGTGCTGTGCTCTAGGATTCTGAAGTGCTATGCAGTTGGAAAGTATGTGGATGGAGGTTTCTTCTTCCATTCCACAAAATCTGCATTCTTCTTCCTTCACTATTTTGAGCTTTTTCAGGTGCCCATTCAGGCGACAATGTCCTGTTAGGATCCCTGTTAAAACTCTTAGCGCAGTTTTACTTTGACTTATGCATTCTTTTGATCTCAACAGGTTGTAGTCACCCAGAAAAGTCTTTGATTGTATAAGTCCTACTAGATCTTTCCAATGGTCAGATCTTCTCTTTTTCTCGGCTTTACTTATTTCTTCCAATATTACATTGGGGCTGATTCCGCAAAAGGGTTCGGGCCCCCAGAAAGGTATTTCAGTCCCCCTCTTTGCTAGTTCATCTGCTATTTCATTTCCTTCTATTCCAGTGTGTCCTGGAATCCATAGTAAGGTGACTATATTTTTCTCGCCTTGTTCATTGAGTTTGACTAGGCATTCCCACATCATTTTGGAACTGATTACACAAGAGCTCAGTGCTTTAATGGCTGCTTGACTACCCGACATGATAATCCTGTGTACCATTGAATGGCATTATTTCCAAGCCTGGTAATGGTATTTGGATCCCATTCCTTCTTGTTGCTCATTTCCGTAACGAATTTCTTTGAAAAGTTATACTTTTTCATCATACCGTCTTGTGGCATGTCCCAGGTTGTCTGATTTCTAAGAAGTGAGGAGTTGGTTTTTTTTTAATGATTCCCTCTCTACTTAGTCTGTATCTTGTTCTTTCTGCAACACTCTCCACCACCATATGTAGTATGTCATTTTTGTTGGAAAAGAGCTGATCTTCATCATTTGTCTGAACAAAAATTCTCTTGCATATTGCAAAGCAATACAAATATTTAAAGTCAATGTATGTTTTTTAAGGTATTATATATAATATATAATTCTAGTCATCACACACAATATTCAACAATGTAACTTCAGATTCATGTGTCTATACTGGCATTGAGAGTGTCCACAAGCAAATTGATTAAGTGAAAGATAGTCAATCCACTTACAAAACCTTTGGATATGTTTCTATGGATAAATGTAAATATTGATGTGGAGAAGGATGAGAAGAATAAACTAATTTAAAAAGAGAAAATATTTTGTAGAAAAAGAGCACTCATACAAATAATAACAAAGAATATCTTCTGTATGTTCCTTGTGGTATATTATTCATTCTTTTTTTAATTTCTTGGGAAATTAAACCACAATATTTTTAAATTCTTTATTTCAACGTTTCCCAAGAAATTAAAAAAAGAATGAATAACAAAGAAGAAAATCAACACAACCATTTAATCACAGCATACATAGAGCAGAAATTAAGAAGGCCACTAGTGTAATTCTTTAACTGTCAGTCACATAAGTTCATTGTTACATAATTTTCAGACTTGGGTTCAATCCAATTAGCTGTATACACACATTCACACTGCCAATTTTAATTAATACAGATAAAAATTTAAGCTGATGCGAAAACAAACATTAAATCATATTCAAATAATAAGCAGTAATGGTAATTAATCATGTGTGAAGTATGTAAATATCTTCCACATATCCTAAAATAATATTAGTAATACAAATAAAATAAAATACTTGTATGGAGTCCATTAAATTTGTTTGTATTGCTTGTTAATAGCATTAAATTGTTTATTGTTACAATTTTTAAAATAAATATAAGGGTTTTTAGCGAGCTGCTGGTTATTCACGTTTTAAAACAAAAGTGGGGGTTATAACCACTGCCAGTTACCCACCTATGGACTATGGTAACTGAAGTTATTACCGCGGTCACTGATTTGACATTTTGGTATTTACCGTTCGTGGCAAAAAATTGATCGGTATTAACTTTTTATTACCAGTCACTCGCTAAAAAAACCTTTATATAAATTATTTTTTGCAGGGCTGGACTAACATATTTACATCCATATTTTGAAACACAAAAAAAATCAAGAAGTACATATTTTAAATAAAAATTACTGTTTAGTTTAGACCCTTCTTTTCTAATTATAGCAATAATAAAACCCAATTCTGAATGAGATACCAAGGTTAGAAAAAGTCATGGAGGTAAAAGAGAGAGGAAGGAAGGTGAGCGTGGTAGTGATTTAACCTCAGATTTAACCAACTTTCGACGGAAGTCGCCATATTGAGAAGCCACATTGGTGACATTAGTCATCAATTCTTGTGTCTATACTGAAATGAGTAAAATTGAAAAGCCGCGTTAAAAAAATAGTGATTTTCAGTATTAGAAAGGTTATTTATGAGTATTAGTATGAATTTAAGTTGTACAATAGTGCTTTTATCCAATATATACCACCTTAAAAAGATGCATATTATGAGAGTTTTTTGTTTCCCCTAATTAAATAATTTAATGTTCGCCTCTGGTTTGTTTACGCTTCAACGGAAGTCGGCCATATTGAGAAGCCACTTTGGTGGATGATTCTTTATATTGTTATGTTCTCTCCTCTCTCTTTTACCACCATGGACAGGACCGGACTTATCCTGTTCCAAAAAGGTACGGTGTTACCATAGTAGGGTGTTCAACTAAAGATAGATTATTGTTAATAATTAGCAGTTCGTTAATTATAAGGGAACAAATTACATACTGTATTTCATCAAATTTAATAGTATTATTTTGTTTTCATCCCCACTCACCTGGAAAATTCTATTTTAAAAATTTCTTAAAACAGATTTTGACGTCACTAGTATAAGTTGAAGTTAGTCACATAGTTTGACATGGAAAAAAAATAATTATAAGAGAGGGTAGGAGAAAGGAGAAAGAAGAAGATGGTAAAACATGGAACAGCAAAGGAAGACTCTCGACTTCACATTTAAACTGAAAGTGACGTATCTGCATTATGAGTTGCATATTTTTATTTTTGAATATCCCATTTGTCACTTTTAAAAACATTTTATGTTGAACACCCTATTGAAAATTTACTTTTTTAGAAACGATCCCAGCTCTATGTGCTATGAATGCCAAATAAATGAATTGTAATTAGATTTATTTGGATAATTATATTATTTTAAATATTTTTTTAATAAATATTTCAAGGTTATATAGGTATTTGCGAGGGTATTTGTGTTGAATTATTAACCAAAAAAAACACATCCTGTTCTGGGTGATAAGTGTTCTAATATATTATGTGATAAGAGGTCTACCAAATAATTAAAACATGTATGATTTAATTTTTTAGTATTTGTGAACTTTGTAAATATCCAAATTCATTAATTTCAGTAGATGTAACAAAATTCTGCAAAAACTGAAATTGTATAAATTTAAACATTTCTAAAGTTGAACATTCATGAAAAAAAATTATCAGAAACAAAATAATATAGGCTTGAACATTTCAGCATATAGAAAGCAGAAAAATAAAAATCTCTGTGGCCAATAGCCTTCGGCTGAGGCCATCCCTGCTTCCCCCCCACACACACATAACATTTCAGCTAAAAAGTTATACTGTCCTATCATATAAAGAATGTTTCACAATATTTCATTGACTCATCAACTGGCCTTAAGGATTTAGTAATAAAAGTTTATAAATCCCTCATTGTACAGTAAACAGTAACAGATCCGTAGTCATTACATTACTTGGTTATATTGTGAAGATATCCCAACCCCGTTCAACTTGGAAGTGTAATACATTGTCTGTAGGGGCACATACCCGAGAAGATATACTTGTAATAATTAATATTGTCTTTTTGAATTGCAAACTAAAATGGTTGGTACCATCTTGCAGATATATCAACCCCATTTAACTTTGAAGTGTAATTCAATGTCCTTCGTGGCATATAGCCATGGAAGTAGTTGTTGCTTCTTAGTGAACAGTCTTTGTTCTTTGATTTTCAAACACAGTAAGGCGTTATAGTACTATAATATTACCTTTGACATAAATATGACAATTGTTAGAGAAAGCTATGATTTAGCAAATAACTAATGAACTAATTCTATATTATTCCACCTTGATAATATGCTGAATAGAGTTTTTCCAGCTATCAAATCAAATAGTACTTGTCACATTTCTAATTAACTGTATAACTTTTAATCCAAATATATTAGTGCAAAAAGGATGTTGCTACATACCACAATACTTAGCTTTATTTTTAAAACATCTTAACACATTAAGAACACACCAAATGCACATCTCAAGTTTTTGTTTTAACTGTTTGAACCAAAAAGTAGCAATAGGCACCTGCACTGCTGATAAAAACAATATTCATATTAATGATTCACTTATTATTCTTAAAATGTTTGAATGCAAATCCAATGCATGCCTTAAATTGACTAATGACATATTTATGTAGTTATTGAAAAGACGAAACAGTTTGATATCTAGAATAATGAGTCAATCTAAATCAATACAAAAAAAATTTGTAGACAATATTATATTGGTTGGGAATCTCTATAAATGTCATGTATGAAAGAGGGTTCAATTCCTGCTGCTGACTGATATATTTTTCAAAGTATGAATGAATGTTTGTGAGACTTGAGGCCTAAACTTATACCTCTGATATTATAAATTGGGAAAATATGAATAGCAATTGGGTTTTGATCTAAAAAAAAGGTGCAAAGCTGTAAAACTTTTAAATCAATTGTCTTCTTCAAAAATTTTTAAAAAATAAAGAATTCTTTTAAGAAGGCATAAGGGTCACTTGTAATGATTTTAGTTTATATTTCTTAATTATTCAGATTCCTTTGTTGGAAAATAAAAATATTCACCCCATTCATTAAATTTTAAGTCTGGATATATTTTCCAATGTTTCATTAGATCTTGTTTGTTTAGACTATTTTCAGACTATGGTTAAATACAAGCAACAGCAATAACAGCATTAAATGCACATCTTGACACCATCAATGTCATTGAAGAATGTTTAATGTTAAATTTTACAGGGACGGATCATGGCAGTTTTACCAGGAAAGAAAAAATATTTGTAACCATATTTTGAAACATTTCAATCAAAATGCAATAAAAAGTGGATCTAAATCAATGCTTTCAAATAAGTTTCTTACTTTTTGATAACCACTATCATTTAAAAAGATCTGTTCTATGGTTAAACTGTAGTAAGGATGAGTGAATTACATTTATAAAGTGTACATTATGAATCTATTAAAGTTTTTTTCCATTTCCCTAAGAAAAATTGTTGTCAATTAAGTAGCTTAAACTATATATAATAGAAGATAGATTATTGCATATATTGGTTATCAAATATTTCCTACTTTTTCCATTTTGATTACCATTTTTGCAAACAAATTATAGATACAGTAAATGAAATAAAATATATTAACATTCACAAATTGTGAATGCTATGTACACACATTTTAGAAAAATTTGTTAATTACAAGGTGTGGTCAAAACATGTGTTAAATTATGTGTATATTAATATAAATGTTTATAATCCTTAGGTACAATACAAAATTAGAGACTCTACTTATCTTATCTTAAGAATCAATGTTTTGAAACAGCAATTCAATTACTCAGGTACTTGAATACTATGTATTTATATAGATCTGAATAGAACTTCTTGATTTAAAAATTAAACTACTTACCTGTATGGGCTAAAACAGTAGTAGAATGTTGCAATTCGGAATCATCAAATTCAAGATTTGGTTCATAATCATGATAGTCTGATAGACTTGGATATGGTTCTTCATTGTCACCTCCAAAATTATTTACTATAATGAAAATTTAAATGATTCAACTTTAAATAACGAAATAAACAATGATTTTATACCTGGAGCAGCTTTGTTGGGGCTAAGTTGAGTTTTATCCATGTTTTTAAAATGATTGCACAACACGATTAGGAAAGCATGTCTATTGTTTTACGATGAAATATTCCTTTATTTTAAAATTATATTTTATGCAGACTTTTACTAGAAAAAAAAGTTTTGTTGCAAATTAGAAAACCACACTGCTGACACTCACTTGGACATTTTTTGATTGGTTCGTTTGTTGTTCATTAGAATCATAGATTAGAATTACATACCACAGAGCTGTTTCACAAAGGTTAGTTTACCAATAAATTTATACACCAGTATTCGTTTAACTGTCACTCTCCCTATGAACCATCATCATCAGCTTGATTTTATTTTTTACAGGAAACGTGAGATATGTAAGACATTTATTTTGGATCGGAGATGTTGAGTAAATTATTAATCTTCACCTTATGCTGAAACAGACACTTTTAGATTGTCATAATGTCATAAGCATAGAGAAATATAATATAATAAAATATAATTTATTTTGTCTATGGTCATAAGTTTTTTCACGTATCCGTATCCGTATTGGAGTTACGTTGACGTAAAGAAATTGCCAAGAAAACCTTTTTAGCAGGAAACGTATCGCTCCGTTCCGTTTTCAATTGTATAACCTCAAAGTTTTTCATTTTACCTTTTTATATTTTTGTAAAACGTAAAATGGGGGCGATATTAAATAATCCATTGCTGCTATAGACGAGGAAGATGAATTAATATAACATTAATAGCACGGAATACTGACTTTGGTCGGGATACGGATACGTATAAGTATACGGAGTAGGGTACGTAACAATACGTTGGTTCAACGCATCGTATCGGCTGAGACGTAACGGGTCTACACATGCGCAGTTCGTTACGGATATGGATACGTGAGAAATTTAAGACAAGCTAAAAGTCTCTAAAACTTCTGCATTACTATTATTTGTACCCATAAGGGGGAAAATTATCCACCATTGGGATCGCGTCTTTGTAAAAAGATTTAATTTGATTGATAACTGCAGCATATTGTTAACTATTGCAAGCAACAATTGCGACTTTAATACTGATGATTAATTTTCTGGAATAACTAATTAAAGTTGATATTTCACGTTTTTAAATCAAAGTGCAAGTGGTTGGATCCTGACCTGATCGACAAACCAAAATTTATTATTCATTCTCGATAGTTGAAAAAGTTATGGTAACGCAACTGTTAGCTTTTTAAATACGACCAGTCGGCTTCGGCTTCCCGGAATAAAATGATGTCATGATTGTCATGTCGGTTCGTCGGCGACAATGACAACTCCTGTCAAAATAACTTGGTTTGTCATAGAAATTTAAAGAGTTATTAATAAATACATTGAATTAGATGTTACTTTGTGTTGTACGTAATACCGAAAGGTATTATATATTTTAAATGTATTAATGTTCGTATGCAATGCTATTAGAAATGCAAGTTTTCACAGCCTTTATGGTAAGACCTAATCCTAACCTACATACTTGTAAGGAACCTAATTTTGGATATCTTTTGTAGAATGTTGAATGTACTCGAAGCTATATCGATGATTTATATTCAAAGGATCCTACTAAATGTCTCTCCTCAATTATTTGCATAAAAAATTCAGTGATTGGCTCGAACCGCCAAAAAGAGAGTGTTATTGCCCAAGGTATAGTGCCGAGGCTTTTATTTTTGCTGCGTGACAAAGGCACTAAAATAAATGTACGTATTGAAGCAGCTGTAACAATTGGATCTCTAGCCAAAGGCAAAGAAGAACATGTAGAACTTCTTATCAATTCTGGAACAAGCCAGATCATCCTAGAAGTATTAGAAGAAACTGACCCGAGATTAATAGATGCTTGTCTGTGCTGCTTGCGTACACTTTCACAACATCCAAGCTCCTCTGATATTAAATATGATGTAAAGAGTTTACAAAAATTATTAAGTTTTGCTGGCCCAAAAGATTCTTTACAACGTCAATCGTGTGTTGCCAATATCATAACTTCCGCATGCCGAGGTGCTCCGGAACAAACTATTTTATGCTCAATAGGAGCTCCAGCTACTTTAACAGCCCTTCTATCAGTGCAAAATTATTCAGTTACAATACCCATTGTTACATGTCTAGCAACAATGTGTTTGAATCACCCTGTTGTTGCAGCAGTCATAGTAGATACTAGTTGTAAAGGTATCAAACTACCTGATTACCTCGAAATACTAATTTCCAGAGATAGACCTATTGATATGCAGTTGGGCGCTGCCAGGTGTCTAACCAATTTATATAGAGCTGGAGCTATTTCTTCATATGATCCAATTATTACTTATCGTACTCTTCCATGTCTTGTTAGATTGTGTCAGGTAAGTAAGTTATGTTTTAGTTTAGCTATAAATATGTACAATTTACTGAAATACACTTATTTTGGTTTGTTTTTATTAGATTGACCATCAAGAGACTCACAGAGCTTTAGCAGCTGACACTTTGGCATATTTGACAGAAGTAGACAGTCATTTACAACAAGTGGCAGCTATAAGTAACCAGTTGGTTGGAGCATTGGCTGATCTATTAAAATGTCCAAGTGCTGCTGCTCGTGGAGCTGCTTTTAAGTATGTATTTTTATATTTAAAAAATGTTACATAATTTGTTATAATTCATATTGTTCAGTGTGATTTTTAAATTTTTCAGGGCATTTGCATCTTTGGGAGCGAATGATGAAGACATAAGGAAAAGAATAATAGACACAAAATGTCTCATGGATCGAGTGGTAGAGGGTTTGGGAGATGAAAACAAAGAAATAAGATTGGCAGCAGTAAGATGCTTACATTCTCTAAGTAGATCTGTTCAACAGCTACGCACAACTTTCCAAGATCACACTGTATGGAGGCCACTAATGGGTTTATTGACAGGTATGTCAGGTAATGTACTCTTTTCCTCATTGTTTTTTACATTGTATTATTCTATTATAAGTTTGGATTAAACCTGATTTTTGATAAATTTTAGATTCTCCGAGTACAGAACTTCTAACAGCAGCTTCTTCTGCTCTCTGTAACTTATTGCTAGAATTTTCGCCTGCAAAGGAACCAATGATACAACAAGGAGTTGTCCAATTATTAGCCACTATCACATCACAATCCGACCCCAGTCTTCGCTTAAATGGTGTTTGGGCACTCATGAATCTTGCTTTCCAAGCAGAACAAAGATTGAAATCTCAAATTTTGACTACATTGGGAACCGATCAGATTTTCCGGCTACTCGCCGATCCAGATACAAAGGTAATTATTATTTCACTGAACAAACTCCGGAAATTCTAATTTACAAAATTTTGTACAGGTTTTAATGAAAACGTTAGGTTTATTAAGAAATCTTGTGTCGCCTCGCACTCACACAGATATGATGATGGCTTTACACGGACCACAGATAATGCAAGGAGTGGTTTTGGTATTGGAAGGTCCCCATCCGCCAGATGTCAAAGAACAAGCTTTATGTATTTTAGGAAATATTGCCGATGGTGAACGAGCTAGGGAACACATAATGTCAAATGAAGATGTACTCAAGAAGTTAATTGATTACATGATACATCCTGCTCCATGTTTACAAGTAAGTAAATCATATAGAAAATAAATTTCTATAAAACACCAGTTTGATTAACCTTTTTGAAACAAAATATATTCAGTTATTTCATGTTAATTGCTATAGTCTGTTTTTTTGGCACTGATCTAAAATGTCTCTTATACTACATTACAGCCTTTTTGCAGCAACTTTATTACAGGCAATATAAATCGCATGCAAAATTAAAATCCAGTCTTCTTACATTTGAGAGTCATTTGTTGCAACTTTCCAAGATTTTTTTGGCATTTGACATTATTATGAGCACATTAGAATTTTTTTTCGCCATTTCCAACACTACACAAATCTCCGATAGATAATTTTGGAAATTAGGTAGTTTACAACCAAAACAAAATATTAATATAAACAATTTAAAGTAGGGTTATGATTCTTCTCCTATTTTTTATAATTACACAATAATTGCAATAATTGTGTTGTCAAAATCTAAAATCACTAAAAATACGTAAAGTTGCGCGTGTAACCTTGAAAATTAGAAACATTTCTAAATTTTTCAAGCCTGAAAGTTGCAGTGAAAATGGCCGGAACGCATGCGCAATTTAATTGCTGGCCTTTTTTGAATAATAATTGCGCATGCGTTCCGGCCATTTTCACTGCAACATTCTAGCTTGAAAAATATAGAAATGTTTCTAATTTTCAAGGTTATTCACGCACAACTTTACGTATTTTTAGTGATTTTAAATTTTGACAACATAATTATTGTGTTGTTTATAAAAAATAGAAGAATCATACTTTAAATTTTTTATATTGATATTTTGTTTTGGTTGTAAACTACCTAATTTCTAAAATTAATTCTCGGAGATTTGTGTAGTGTTGGAAATATCTACATTGGAAATGGCGGAAAAAAATTCTAATGTGCTAATAATAATGTCAAATGTTGAAAAAATCTTGGAAAGCTGCAACAAATAAGGCTCAAATGTAAAGACTGGATTTTAATTTTGCATGCAATTCATATTGCCTGCAATAAAGTTGCTGCAAAAAGGCTGTAATGTAAGACTAGTATTAAAATAGAGAGTAAAAATGGTTACGTATTTAACATCTTCATAATATTTCTAATTCCCTTGTTTTATGATATTTTTTCTTCCATTCGGCTCTCTGGTCACTGATTCTCTGTACCATGCTATTCCATAAGAGTTGCCTGCTTTCAAATTGCTTTAAGTATTCCTGTTGTTTGTAATAAGTTACAAATTGTGTTTTTTTGAAGGAATCTGCAGTATTTTGTATAAATAACCTAACGCGAAGAGGAGAACCAGGAGCAATAGAGAGGCAGTCGCGTCTAAAAGAATTGGGTGTTGTCAATATTTTACAGCAGCTATTAAGTACGTCAGATACTATTTTATTCAATAGGTAAGTATTTGGTGACATGTCATGTTGTTTGAAAATGATTTTTTCTTGGTTTCAGAGTAAAGGCCGCTTTAACCCAATTCGCCGACGTGTGATTTTTATTTTATTTAATTTTCTAATTAATTTGCACATAAGAGAACTTTTTAAATAATTTATTGTGATTTAATGTAGACTGAGTATGTATTTAAATGAAAAAAATGTATGTACTTTGAGTTCTACAGTTCAAACTTAGAAAAAAAGTACTTTATTATTGTTTCTGATTATTTTTGTGTTATAATTCTAATGCACACAAATTACATTGTGTTTAACACTATTTTATTGTTTTTTATTCCAATCGATCCAATCCCAAAACTTTCAAATGCAGAAAATGTTGAAAATTAATCAATTTTGTCCATGGCTATTTGATAATAATGACATACATTATTCACCAGTGAATAAACATCCATGAAATTCAGGATATCGTGATATTTAAAACTCACTTTTCTTCTATTATTTAATTGCTCTGATCATTGTTTATGGAGCAACTAATTTTTCACGGCCATCTCAGACGTTTTTGAGCCTATTTAGGATATCGAGATATTCAAAACTCAATTTTCTTCTATTATCTAATTGCTCTGATCATTGTCCATAGAGCAACTAATTTTCACGGCCATCTGAGACGTTTTTAAGTCTCCGAAAAAATTAATCGATCAAAATTCACTTTTCTTTCAGTATTTAATTGCTCTACTCTAATCATTGTCCACGGAGCAACTAATTAGCAAGTAATTTTTCAAGGCCATGTCAGACGTTTTTGAGCCTATTTAGGATATCGAGATATTTAAAACTCTCTTTTTTCTAATATTTAATCGCTCTGATCATTGTTTATGAAGCAACTAATTTTTCACGGCCATCTCAGTCGTTTTTGAGTCTCTCCGGAAAAATTAATCGATCAAAAGTCACTTTTTTTTCAATATTCAATAGCTCTGATCATTGTCCATGGAGAAACTAATTTTTCAAGGTCATGTCACACGTTTTTGAGCTTATTTTAGGATATCAAGATATTCAAAACTCACTTATCTTCTATCATTTAATTGCTCTTATCATTGTTTATGGAGCAACTGATTAGCAACTCATTTTTCACGGCCATCTCAGACGTTTTTGGAGTCTCTCCGGAAAAATTAATCGATCAAAACTCACTTTTCTTTCAATATTCGATTACTATGATCATTGTCCAAGGAGCAACTAATGTTTCAAGGCCATGTCAGACGTTTTTGAGTCTATTTAGGATATTGAAATATTTAAAACTCACTTTTTTTTCATCATTTAATTACTCTGATCATTGTTTATGGAGCAACTAACTT
>CAJUYI010000036.1:14597-39092 GCA_910591695.1 Galerucella pusilla
TTCTTTCATCATTTAATTACTCTGATCATTGTTTATGGAGCAACTAATTAGCAACTCATTTTTCACGGCCATCACAGACGTTTTTGAGTCTCTCCGGAAAAATTAATCGATCAAAACTCACTTTTCTACTATTATTTAATTGTTCTGATCATTGTTCATGGAGCAACTAATTCTTGGGGTGTTTTTGTATGATTTCACCGTGTGATATTATATGACAAGGCTAACTTTTTAAAAAAGTTAGCATTGTCATCATTTTCTTGGTTGCTATAATATGAGCAACAAATTTCCGATTAGGGCAACTAATTAGCACATAAAAAGCACTGAATTTTTAGGTATTTTAAATCTGATTGGGCTGGGTTGTTGAGGCTAATTTTATGGACGTAGTGAATAATGGGATTTCTTGGAGAAAATTTTGCATCTTTTGTTGTAATAAGAAAAACAGTTTCTTCCATAGGTATATATTTAATATAAGGATAAAATGACTAATATAGGAATGATTCAAATCAGGTATAAGTACAATCTGCAGTCATAAAAATATTTTCTTTGGTACAATGCTGAACCAAGTAAAGTTCTTATTTAGATATCTATCACCTTTTACTGTGACTTTAATTCATTGGAAAAATTATTATTTTTAAGCCTTTTTTGAGACCATTAGATAATTATGAATTTGCTGATTCAAGGAATTATAGAATTACAAGACAGAGAAGAAATTGTTCCAAAACAATTCATTGTCATTTTGGAAAATGTGTAAAAACCTCAATTTGGGTGATTCAAGTCCATGTTTACTTGATTTGTAAGTAAAAAGGGACCTATTCACAAAAAATTTGCTTTGGCTCTCAAAAAATAAATACAAACTAATTTTCAGCAAGATTCTGATGATATATTTGATAAAGTGTAATGAAATCAAGTCTAATTTGGGCATAAACAGATCTAAAAATGATACAGCATTGGTAAAAAAGAGTAAAATATATATCTTAATCTGATAACTATTATTTTGTTTTAGAAAATTTTATAAAAGTCAATCTAATTTTATATGTAGATTGAAAATTATAGATACTTAAGCAATCTTCATCATTTTAAAGACTTTAAATATCTAAATAAAAATAAATGGTCAGGTTTTACGCTCTGTCACAAGTGGCTGAGTTATTTTCCAGAGCTGGATTCGCTAGAGGATCCAACTCAGCAAAAAGGCTTAACCAAGAAACCTTGTTTTCACTTGTTGCATTGTTTTCTAACATCTTGTTAGAGAGATTGTTAAAATCTTTGGTATTTTCTTCTTGTTTTGATGTATTTATTGGAATGTTGAAAAATTCTTCTTGCATCAGTTTCGAGGGCATAAAGTCTCCAGCCATAAAATCAGCATTTGATGACCAATTGAGATCCAGTAAGTCTGAGCTCGGTTTTTTATTGGTATTGTCATTGGTTAGTGCTTGTTCTGTTGGGGGATCATTCAGTAAGTCAGCATTCAACAGATCTCCTGTATCACTTAGGTGAGATTCTCCATTACTGGAAAAAAAAATTGTATATCATTCTAGAAACTTTTTATTCATAAGGAATACTTGAAATAGTATTTCAAGTTCAATGTGTTTGTACAAAACTTACTTCACAGTTGTATCAGATCCTTTCTCTTCCTTATTTTCATTTGGTGGAGGTTCATCAGAGTAATCTGAGTTGAAGAAGGTCTTTTTGGCTTTATCTGTCTCAGCAGGACTAAACAATTCCATAATAATTGAAGTATCCATAGGTTGCACTGTATCCAACTTACTTGCAGCAGTACTTAAAGTGTCTGCGGATTTTGTAGAAAAATTAGCAATTGCACTTTGGTATGGAATTAGGCTATGAGAAAACATGTTGCATCTTGCAGCAGCTAGCAGATCAACTTTTTGTAAACAAGCTAGTGTTAACCTGTCAAATTTGGTTTTGGATTTTTTAACATATGCCTGGGCTTTTCTGAATTTTTCTAAACCATGCCCTGTATCAGGGTCCAATTCTGAGGATACAGATTTCATCCAACTTAGTGCAGCTCTATACTCAGTCCTAGCTTTTTCCATTTCTGTTATTGTAGCTCTAGTATCAGTGATAGCTCTATTTCTGAATGTTTCTAGTTCATGATGTAACCTCACTAAAGAGGGCCTAATTGTTAATCTTTGATGTCCAGTGTATGCCAGAGCTTTACCCGAAATAGACATTATTTGTCCAGCTGATGCATTTTTTTCATTTTTCCCACAGTCTCTTAAATACCTGCAGGAATAAATATAATTACTTAGTGTCCCACATACTTAAATTACATATTACTGAATTATCTCTCCAAGTTGTTTAAAGCTATGCGATAATATGTAGCACACCACACCAAGGTTAATTAGTCTTCATAGATAATTAAGCATATTAGTTTTGCTGTATGCATATAAAGTAGTCATACCTGCCAAGAACATTTTCCTCTTGTGCTAAATAACACAATCTTTCTTGATATAAGTCGATAACTCGCTGTAATTGGGCAGAACTGTCATTAATTGATTTAAATAATTCCAATTTGGCGTCTAGTTCTGCATCAGACGATACAATGCACTCATCTTCCTTTCCACCTAATTTCCTGAGAACACTTTTCTTAGTAACCCAATATTGATGTTGCATTTTAAAAATTATAAATATCTCGCATACGGCCTTTTATTAGGATCTACCAGATATTCCATTCAAGAGAGAAATTTTTTCATTATTTTTGTTCATCTCAAATATATTCAAGAACTTTTGTCGTTTATCAATGACATATGGTGATTGGTGTGTGCTGTGATGTCGACCTGTCTGTCATGTGTCATCCACCTGTCATCTGTTATTCTGAAGTTGGTGCCATAGCTGCGTTCGCTATTTGCGTCCGATCAATCTAGTTAGTTTGAATTTTGAATCGTTTCTCTTCTCGGTAACTACGCTCAGAACTGTTCGGTAACTCTGCTCAGCTCAGATCAGTCCGACGTAAATCTGTTTGCTCGGAACTATTTTCATGGCCACATTAGGAGCGGGTAAAATAATGGGGTAAACATACAACACGGCTCCTTCAACTGCGCATGACTCAAGCCAACAACCACCTTCTGATTTCTGATTAGTACGTGAACGTTCGTGAACTTATTTATGTACGAATCAAACGTTCGAGAACCTGTACGTGAATTAATCCGTGAACATCCTACCCTATGCATTGTTGGAACAATTCCACGATTCATTTTTAAACTGTTACTACTTTCAGGAACTTTATTACAACCCTATAAGTTCACGTTTTATGTATGTATGATTTATGTTTATTTACCATTACCTAACCTTTAGGGCTAGTTGTGTGGCTAGTTGTATCAAACACTTTAACTCGGTTCAATGATAACTGATGTTTAGACTGTGGCTGATTGATGTATTTATTATTGATCTCCGATAAAAATGATCGTTCGCCGACACGAGCTGTGGCCGACACGTTCATGAACGTGTCCAGTGCCCAGTTTTTGTTGGAACTCATTTTTATCAGTCCGTGGAATTGTCGGAACTTATTGGAACAGAAATTTTGTTATGCGCATGATCGTGACGTTCATGTACGCATCATTTCGCTTAGTTGGAACAAACCTATTGAAATAAATATGTAAATATCAGAAATATAAAACTAAAAGAAAGGTAGAACGTGTCGCGGGACACACGGTAGGAACTTTAGTTCCTTTTAAGCAAAAATTATGTAATACATTTGACGTTATAGATAAACAATTTGCATATGCCTCGGTGGCCGAGTAGTAATCAAACCAGACTCTCACGCGGTAAACCCGGGTTCGATTGCCCGTGAAGAAGTTATTTTATCGTTAATTTTATTTTTAAATAATTATTCTGTTTGATATTAATAACGACAACAGGTAGACGTTTCAAATATTTAACAGAATATTCATTATTATAGATAATGGTACGGTACCCTTCATGAGGGAGTCCGACTGGCAACATCTACCTACTTATAACAGCATCGTATATTTAAAAAGGGAAACCGTAGCATTATACAAATTGGACATTCAAGAACTGTACGTTTACCACAAAAAAATTAGTGGAAACATAAAATTGAATTGTTAAATTTTTAATTTGAACTTAACTTTAATTTGAACAATTTATAGAAATTTTTTTTTCTAGATTTTTTCTTAAGTGGGTCGTAGAAAAAATATGCTGCTCGACTCGTGTGGATTGTCCATATCGCACTTGAACGATTGAGCACTCCGCCTACGGCGTCGTGCTCAAACTTCGTCCTCGTGCGATATGGCCATCATTTCCACACTAGTTGCACAAACTACTATAGTCTTATCAAATTATGAACTTTTACATTTAAAAACATCCTGCCAAATGTCAAGTCAATTTATCCATCCATTTTAAAGTTATCGAATTAAAACACTCAAGTTTTCAAAATTTCAACACCCTGTATTTCGAAAAGTGAATGTGCTAGACCCCTTAATCCTTATATCATTTTGTCCAATTTTACGAGAGGAATCTACAATCTACATACAAACGTTGTAATTACCCTTAACGTTCGAGATGCTTATACCATTTTTTGCGCGACTGATCTCATTTCGAAGAAATTTAAATTATTTTATTCGGAATTTATTTCAATACGAACGCGCAAAAAAAATTATAGAAATAATAGAAAACATGTATCCGAACAAATTCAAGTAGATCACCAGTACTGCGAATACCAGCTTTGCATAGAATTTTAATATAGCATCGGTGGTTCAGTGGTAGAATGCTCGGCTTCCACGCGGGCGGCCCGGGTTCGAATCCCGGCCGGAGCATATGAATCGCTGCTTCGTAAACGAGAGAGAGCACAAGCACGCAAGCAAGGCACATAACGAAGCAACGTAACATAACGTAGCGCAACGTAACGGTCAGATCTTTTGCGTCGCGACCCCTGGTCGCTCAAACATAACCTGACGTGAAGAACTAAAGTTCCAAAAACAAGAAAACTCAGGCCCAAACCCGGTTGATCAAAGTGTAACTATGTATAGAAATATCAACAAATAAGAAATAAAAAACTAAAACAAAAAAAAACCCGGCACCTAATCCAATATTGAAATAAATATGTAAATATCAGAAATATATTTACCGAGTTGACAATAGACAAGTCAAGGAAAAAAATAATAAAATTGAAGAATAGTATTAAATATCTAGGAGTAATTATAGATTCCCACCTTAGATGGGACTTACATATAAATAACTCTAATCTATGGATAGATATAGATAAATCTCGTAGTGTTTTTCTTGATAACCTTTTGTGCAGTCTATACAAACATTTAATTTTTCTTTGTTCATTCTCCATGTCTTTGACAACAATACCACTTGTATTATCTCCAAAACTGAAACGAGTCATCTTAAATTTGATTATAAGCCTTTGGTGAATGAAAGTAATTTTTCAAATAATTTGAGTATTTATTTTACCCATAACAATTGCACATTTTAATGTATGTATAAGATTAAAAGCATAAATATATTGTTTTGAAAAATAAAAATTGTAAATACCTATGCATTGATTCATATTTAATAAAAATAAATAAATTTAATATTTAAAAATATATAATAAAATTTTAATTTTCAGGGGTTCTTCCAAATGTTCACTTGGGTAGTCGCTTTAGAACATCATCAACCTAAAAATAGATACTCTATTTAATCAAAGAATAGTTAATTTACAGCATTTAAGAATAATTAACTACTATTTATGATTAATAATAAACTTGTACATAGGTATATCTGTTAACTTCAGTCCTTTGTAGACATTTTTATTTGGAACAAACATTTCTAGAAAGTGGAAATATATTCAGACAAAATTAAAAGTCATATACTTAATTAATAATTACCATTTCAAAGAATAGCAAATGTGGTTGAAAGATTTGTTGATGATATAGTCCCATTTGAGAGACAGGGGATATTACATGTAGGTGTAAGTGATCCACTGTGTTAAATGGAGGACAATGGAAGCCTAGCCTGGTATCTTTACTATCTCCTCCATTTAGTTCCAGAAGTCGATATCCAATTTCTTTCATTTTTCCCACTGAAAGAATACAAATACATAGGTCCTTTAAAATTTCAATTACTTTTATAATTAAAATAGATGGCACTTACATAAGTATATATTTATCATAGGTACCAACCTTTTAATCGAAAAAATTAAATAAGGATATACCTATTTTCTATTTTTTTCAGAAACTAGCTTTATTGTAACTAGATTTTAAACAGCAAATTATTTATAAAATATTTAATATTTCAACATAAAATGTAACAACAAAAAATCATCATTATCATTAACTTAAATTCTACTCCCCAAACTGCGGTCATGGAGATTCTCATTTATTTTGTACTGCATTAAATAATTTGCGAGCCAATTACATACTATTTGACAAGACCATAATGAAATATTCCATTTCTACAATCTATTTAGCAAATTCTTAAATTTGGCAACAAATTGCAGTTCTTCTTAGTATACTAAATATTAATAATTTCACAAAAAATAAAGTTATACTATCAAAAGTGGACCACAGTTAGAGGATTTTAAGGTACTTAACATTTTCATTTAGTCATTGAGATTAAAAATATGAACTACTTTAAAATTACCCATATTGTATAAATAAACAACCAATATATTTTTATGCTCAGTTACAATATAAATATTACATAATTAAAATAATTGTATTGTACACAACAATACTTTTATTAAGAACATTCTTCTTTAAAATTGGTGATGCAAGAATTTAATTTCAAGTTACATTTATCATTACAGTTTACTCAATTTGTTGAGGGTATCATCAACCTAAAAGTACAAAGATTAAATTGTTAGGTACTGATGAACATTTTTACTTGAGCATTTCTTACCAATTGAAACCACCAGGTATTTGGTTTGAAAATAAGCCGACTCAAGAAACCCATATCAGACATTGGCGATATAACATGAAGATGTAAATGGTTTATGGAGTTAAAAGGGGGCAAATGGAAACCTAATCTTGCATCCTCAAAAGTGCCACCAAATTCTTCTAGTACTTTTTTACCAATTTCAATTAATCTTTCCACTAAAAATATTCATATTGTGACACTGCTACTACTAATAATATATGTGAAAAGCTAATTAGGAAAGAAAACATCATCTACATATAAGTAATATAAATATCAATGTTTATATCTTTCCTCTGATTTAAAACCTAGTTACTTTAGACTACTATGCATATATCTATTAGGAACTGAACTTTCCAGGTGAATAAAAACACCGGTTTAAAGTTAAAAACAAGTTATCTATAAATTAGTTTCAGACTAAAGTGGTTAGTGTAGAAAATAAAATTGTCTTGGTCACTCACCTAGCAATTTATCTTCCGCTGTTACTAAATAATTGATATTAATAATATGCTTCTTTGGTACAACTAGGAAGTGATGTTTAGCTGCGGGTTTTATATCCCTAAATACTATAATTTCATCGTTCTGGAAAAGTATTTCTGATGGAGCATCTCCACTTACAATTTTACAAAAAATACAATTTTGATCAGACGGCATAGTAGAAAAAGTACCCTTAAATAATAAAATTAAAAAATTTCAAGATCCAAATATTACTTAATATGGAAAAATTCACAAAGATAAGAAGTTATCTCTGCTGTTTAAATTTCAAGATCCAAATTTTACTTAATATGGAAAAATTCACAAAGATAAGAAGTTATCTCTGCTGTTTAAAATTTACAAGTGAAAGTGAAGTAGGTAGACATTTAACCAAAAAAAATTCAAATTTCAAATAGGTTGTGTTGTAAAATCATGACAAGTGACATTTTTGTATGTTTTGACACCGAATAGATATTGAACAAGAAGGGTCACTCTCAGCTCCGCCTTCTTTTACGATATTTCCATGACGTCATTCTGTGGCATCGTCGCAGTCTTTCGGAGTCAGACTCCTTCCTCAAATTATACCGGCTGGAATGAATACTACGCTGCAGTGAGAGAATTCATATTATACCGGCTGTCTCGTGTATGTAATCTGTGGGCTGTCTTCACCAACGGGTCAGATAAAATTATTGCTAGTTGAAATTTAGTTGTATGTTACGAGTAGGTATAATTATTGTAAGAACCGTTTTTTCAGTGTATATATATTAAAGTTGATAATTTTAAAAAGTGAACAATAAAAAAATACATTCAGCATTCCATAGCACGATATAATCATCAAAACATAATACAACCAGAGTTTATGTTTTTATAAGTCCCATAAATAAATATATAAATCTCTGAAAAGCGAGCCCTTCTAGGGACATTATCTATGCTAGGGACCATTGAACAATTCACTTGTTCCCTACACTTAACAGAGGATGATGTATCTATCTATAAATTTGAGGATACTGAGCCATAATAGTTATTTATGTAATAAGGATCATAAAGACGATCATTATGGTACAAGTCGTGAATGTTATCGGGCGAGTCCGATAACACGGCGTGTGCCATAATGATTGTTTATGATTCGTATTACATACAAAATTTTATCTGATGGCAATTTTTGGTGCCAACAACCAAACAGGATTACAAGTTTGCCAACAATCGTCAACTACTGATGTAAAAACTGTAAAATCCATTGGAATTAATATTACAAATTGTAGTAATTGTTCTTTTACCATTTATAATAAATAGTTTTGTACATAGTTATGCATTTTGAATAAACTTTTTTGATCAAACCATTACATGTCTTCCTTATAGAATTTCATTATGGTACTTAGTACCATAATGAAATTCATTACGGTACTTAGTCCCATAATGAATTCATTATGGTACTTAGTCCCATAATGAGCTTCCTTATGTCATCAAAATTGAGTGACATATAACGTTGTCATTATGACATGCCATCAGATAAATATATATTTAGAAAACCTGTCAATTATTGACAAAAGTCAAACATAAAGGTTTATTGCTTCAAGTGCTATAAATGGACACCGAATAATAATTGATTGATTATTATTCGGTGCTATGGAAAAAGATTTATCGGAGCAAAATTGAAAAATTTGTTTAAAACAATACCTTTCACACATCCTTGTCCGCTGTTCCCATTTGATTATTTTTTGTCTCTTTACACCAGAGTCAGAATATATTTTACTGTAAAATTTGCAAACCGAGACATTAAAAATCAAATTCGAAGTAAGCAGCATTCAAAACTGAACATAAAATTAAAAATATTGCAAAATTTATGATTCTGCACGAATATTGTTGAAAATAATTTATGTTGGTATACACGTTTTTCTTATTTTTATTTATTTTTTCATTTTTTATTTGATATCACTTATGTATTCATTTATTTTTTATTGGTAACACTTCTGTTAAAACGAGATCTTTTTTATTAAAAATGTTTGTATTGAATATCCAGTTTATATTTAGGTGTATTATTGTCCATATTCCTCAATATTAGCTCCGTTAACTAATTTTAGTAACATTAATTCAAATATATGTTGACCAGACCTTGTACAATATACTTTTTATTGTGCATGTCACAATTTTTACGAGAAAACCTCGTATTCGTACACTAATATGTGCTCTCTAACAGATAATTTATTGTCGCCGGCTAGCCTTTACACCACATTTAAGAAAAAAAACCGAGTGACCCTTCTTGTTCAATATCACAGACATATAAAAAACAAGTCTGTGTTCAATATCTATTCGGTGTTTTTGATTAATCAAAATGAGAAATATAAGGTTTGTTCCAACTAAGCGAAATGATGCGTACATGAACGTCACGATCATCGATCATGCGCATAACAAAATTTCTGTTCCAAGAAGGTCCGACTCCACGGACCTTTGAATATAAAACACCATCGATTAATTCACGTACAAGTTCTCGAATGTTTGATCCATAGAGAAATATGGTTTGATCATAGCGTTTGATTCGTACATAAATAAGTTCACGAGCGATCACGTACTGATCAGAAGGTGGTTGTTGGAACAAACCTAGAGAAATGGAAACCTTTGAATATACTCAAAGATCGAAACATTCATCGATTTGATGAATACTATTTAGCCTTGGTATTGGTCTAAGCATGTTGTAATGAAGAAGTTTTGTATTGCACCATGAGTCATGTTATCAGTGGTCACTGGTCTGAACCACGACATTTGAGCATGAGCATGGTTTGAGGTCTGTGGGTTTGAGCCAGTACCATGAAATGAACGATAAATAATTGAGAAAAAATGGGAAAAATCAAGTTATCTAGTATTCACAACGACCGCTCTTTTCCAAAGTGAAAACAGAATATTTATATGGAGGCCACTCCTTGAAAATGCCTAAAAGAAATAAATGTTTATTGACATGTCAAAATACTCCTGTCATTACTTGTCAGTACGTGTATTGTAGTGTCCACAGCTGTGGTAGTGTCAGTTTATATGTAGGTTCTATGGTTTCTGTCTAGTGTCCAGTCTAAAATGAAAATAACATGACATGTTATTTACACTAAGAGTTTTTGAGTTTTCTTGTATTGAAAAATAATCAAAATGGTTTCTATAATAAAGAACCAGTTATTAAAACATTTATCCAGGTATTCTTTATGTTTTCAATAAGGACATCATATGTATTATAAATAAGTAACTTGTTGATGATGATAATATATTGAAGTATATTTTTAAATTTAGCGTTTTTAACTATGAAATAATGTGGGCACAAGTAGTTCATTGTAATGTTCATGTTATATACCTATCTGTTGATTGTAAATTATGACAGGCGTAACTTTTTCGGATATTACATTTACTTTATTTTTACATTGCTTGAGTAGATCTAAAAAAACTACATTTTCATATTCTCATGTTTGAAATAATACTAGAATTGAATATTAATAATATATCTGCTTTACAATATAATATTATTCTGCAAATTTAATTTGATTATATTTATTAATAACTAGTACTATCATGAACTACTGTGATTAGTTTCATGATCTATAATGTTTAACCTTGTTATCAAATTTATTAGTATATTGCATTATATTTTTAATACCCAAAGAAAAATATCTATGAGTTAAATAACTTTATTATGAATGAATATTTCATAGCATCATTGTATAATGTGTGTAACTATTTTATGACTGTTTATTCAAGAATTAAAAACTTATTTAACATTCATTATAAAATGAAAATGTCTTAGCGTATTCAAAACAAGTAGGTACTTGAGTATTTGGATTTTTTAGATTCACCAAGAATCTGTCAGCAGATAAAATCAATCTAAGTACTTTTAAAGGAGAAGGTGAACTTTCCAATTTGGAGTTAAATGAAGTAGTTTTAATGGATTTATTGGAATTACCATCATGGTTGTGTCTAAAGCAAGCATGGTGCAATAAAGTTACTTTCAGAATACCATGGACAAAGTTGAAGAGTGTACCAATTTGCCTGGTAAGTGATTTTTTATTTATATTCAATGCTGTTTTTGATGAGAATTTGTCTTGAAGCTAGTAAAATATTTGTTTCAGAATTTGGAAGAAGTGCAAATAATTGTGGAGACATGTGAAGAACTTCGTATTCCTTCAATGCAAACTGGGAACTCAAATGCGGGAGTACCAGGAAAATATAGTTTTATTCATAAAGTTATTGATGGAATAACTATAAATGTTAACACAGTCAATGTTTTATTCTATAGTCCAGCTTTTTCAGCTTCTGTTCAGGTAAGTACCCATAGTAGAATTATTACAGGTTATCTAACGGGTCATACCCCGTTAAAAGATCACCTGCATAAAATAGGGTTATATAACGGGGACCTCAGCTGCAGACTATGTGGCATGGAGATCGAGACCGTGACCCATATCTTGTCTGACTGTGAGGCACTGCACTCGAGGAGACGGGCAATCTTCGGAGAGGCCAATGTGCCACCTGAAGTATATCGCACACATCCAATGGACCTATACCATCTACTCGAAGGTACGGGGATAACTGGATGGGTGGACTAAATATGGGTGCAGAGTACAATAAGCCAATAGGCTGCAGTGCTCCCGGCATCTGAACGGCTCCCAAAATGGAAAAAAAAGTACCCATAGTAACATAATGTAACACTTTTTTAATTGATAATTAAATATAAATAATGAAACTAAAGCAGTAAATAGGAAAATCATTGTAACAACTATTAACTATAGGCTTGTCAACTAAATTTATTCTTGATACTTTTTATGCTTTCCACATTTTAAGATATAATTAATTTCATCAGATCTTTATGTCCCAGTTTAGTTTACATTCAATGCTGACTACAAAGCAGCATGTTTTACTTGATAAAAAATCAGCAAGTTAAAAATGCAATTGTGTCAGTCAATATCTCTTACCAAAAAACCCATCGAGACGGATTTTGAGCATTTTTTATATTTGAAAAAAAATTTTTGTCTGAAATTTTAAAGCACGGGGTAGGTATGGAAATGTAATATAAACTGGTTTCCACTAATTTCCTTATTGTTTGGAATTATCGACTCAAAATCCACTAGAATATGTAATATTTTCTCCTGAGTCGATTGGTGAAAACTAGAACTTTCTATCTATCATATTAGTGTTAGTAGATTTTCGAAAATTTCATGACTCCATTTCAAAGAGAAAAAATAGTTTTATACAAAAACAAACTGTGCCAGTTAAGTCTTGTTATAAATCTCATACTATTCATTTTTCAAGATTACAAGAATAGTTGTTGATTCTAAAAACCACAAATTTCAACCTTCAGACCTTAGAATGACACGTTTAAAAAATCAAGCCAAAGGACAACTATTGATATTCAAAGAACTCAAATGGGATACTGTAAGAATCGAGGCTAAATCTACTAAAGATAAAAATCTAACTCCTCTAAGATTAATCATCAATGAAGCTAGATGTAGGATTGTAATAAAAAAGAGATTATCTGGTGAGGACTGTTTTTATATTATAAAAATATTATTGTAAAATTGCTAAGTTTGTACTTTGTGCAACTAAAATTTTGTTTAGAAGTTACAACTGTATAAACATGTTTTCATAATTCTTTTGATATTTTAGATTCATTTATTTTGGGCTCAAGACTGGCAATTATTCTAAATGACTTAATGTGGTTTTTCACCGATTCTCAACTAAAAGCAGCTTTATATTTTATTGATTCTTTGACTGACTTAATCCAGAAATCAACGCAGATTACTAGAAGAACGAAGGCTGCTAGAAAATTGGAGGTATTTGAAAATATTCAACAACTCAATTCAAGTTCAGTAGTTTCAAGGATAACAAAAAAAAATTATGTTACGGGGAAAGTCGATTGTTAGTAAGGGTTTACTATTCCTAGGCAGAGTCAACTCTCACTAAACACATCAGTAAAAGTTGATTTGAAATGAATAAACACTCTTGTTCTAGGAAGAGTTAACTATGACTGCTGTGATTTAGTAAAAGTTGAATAACTGGAAGATTAACTTGAATCACTTGATATGCTTGTTACACAGTATTGGATTTTTTCAAACATGGGAAGGGTGAATGCATTCAGTACTTTGTAATGCGCATATCAAGTTAATCAAGAAGGGGAAGGGTAATTCCAATGATTATATTCCCTTTCCCTTCTTGAATAACTCAATGTTCATTACAAAATATTGGATATCTTTAAAGGAAAAGGGAGAATGTAATGATTATATTCCCTTTCCTTCTTGAATATATTAATGTTCATTACAAAATATTGGATATCTTTTAAGGGGGAGGGAGGATGTAATGATTATATTTCCTTCCCCTTCTCACATTTACCAAAACGACATGGTCATTGTGAATTCAATGTACATTTCCCTTCTTTGAAATTGTAAATGTCAGTGGGATGCACATTACCCAAACGAGCAGGCAAATGTGCACATTTACCGGAAAATGTGTACATTGCCGCAGTATCTACTTTTACCGTAACATATCTATATTCATTAAGAAATGAAAACAAATATACATACTGGATTAGGGTAGGGGTTAAGTTATGATAGGTTAATTTCTTGTCAAAGTCTACTTTCACTACCTCCAGACAGTGGAAGTATAATTTATCTAGATATAGTCAACTCTGACTAGTACATGTTGATCAAATTTCAATACTTTTAGTTTTTTATAAACTAAACGATTTACCTAGGGAGGATCAACTTTCCCTGTAACATATATATCAACAATACTGAATAATATATTGAAGGGGGCACAATAGATTTTTTCAGTCTCAGTGAATGTCACCCAGTTCAATAATTTATAGAATTGAATGTCATAAAACGTCATAAAATTCAATTTTCCAACCCCTTTAAGTGGATAATTCCAAATTTAAATCAAAACAAACAGAGATAATTGTTATTAAAGTTGAATTTGACAGTTAAACCCAAAATTTTTTAATTAAATCATTGTATATGATAGCTGTAACCTCCTAGTATGTATAAAAACAATATTCTAACTTGAAAACAATTTTTGTGACATTTATGCAAAAGAATTTTCACATTTTGTACCAAATTATAAATTTCACGCTCTAGAAACTTTGTTAACACGATCAAATCGATACATTTCGAATGAAATTCGCAAATATGTCGAAAAATAGGCCTGTTTTGGCTATTATTATGCAATTAGCACAGCATAAAAACCGATGGAGGCAGCGGATTACCATTTACCTTGTTATTTTTGAGGGAATCCGGAAAAAATTTCGCCTGCTGCTCTCACATCCATGTTATGAAAGTTTTTTGAGCTTACCCTACATATGTATGTAACTAACGCTCTCTATAAGAATTAAAACAAATTCATGGGATGTGTTTTTCTTTATAGCCATAGGGTGCTGTGTTAGTCTGTCTGAACTCTGGTGAGAGAGAAAGGGACTGACGATCAGAGGCTTTTCTGTTTTTGTCTGTGTATATATAGCATACATGCTTTTAGATAAAGACAGCCTCCTACTTCCTATCTCTCTTTTACATGCTGACTGGTTTCAAACTGGCTTGTTTCCTCTATCTGTAGCTCGATCTGTAGTATCTCTATGGTTATCTTCCAAAACATACTCATTAAAATTTTTATTATAGTGCTTGTATAAATATATTATTGTCACTATTCCATTTCTGTATACTTAGGAACTACCAGAATATCAAGCACAATTATTACAAGATTCTTTGTCCGATGGTTCGGAAAAGTACAAACTTTTTGCTGCTCATGATGTTATAGAAACTTCCTATCACTTGATATCGCATCAGATAATGTTACATTTAAGCGACGATCCAGGAGGTAAGAAAAAACTAGAATTCCAGCTTAGAATATTTAAAAAATAATTGATATATATGTATATTTTGTTATAGCTGGTCGCTCATCTTATCCACATTTAAAAAATGGAGATGCTCTACATATATGTTTGAAAAAATTCCATATAGACTACTATCCATATCATCTTGCTAAAGGTATAGTGTTTCAACAGTTTTCTTTAAATAAAAAATTAGCATTGATTTCATATTTTAGGTAATAGAAAACATTGGCTGAAATACAATTCGAATTTTGTTCCGCACGCTTTGTGGCAGGAGCAGGCATTGAACTCTTTTAAAACTAGGTTGTTGAATCTTATCGATCAGCATAAACCACTGCATACTCCTTTGAATAGGCCCATGAAGGTGAATACACTCAATTTATACAAATTGTTTATTACATTCAAAAGAAAAACTTATATTAATATCATCATCAAAAGTTTTGCACTTGCGTTTTTGGCATTAGACCTGTGAATAGAAATAGAACTAGAACTATTTATTCTCATCTATAAAAGTTCGTCACTACAATTCATATATACAGTGCTATTCAAAAGTCCCCCCTCGTATCTTTTGAACTGCTACACTTACATTAATAAAATTTGGAGGGTGGAAATAAAGTGTTGTAAACTTCTCTACGGATGGTAACAGGTGACGTGATAGTAATAGATGACGTCACAGTGCCACTCTGGCCAATAATTTCAAATAGGACCTTATGGCAAGTGATATCTCGTTTGAAAGGCATTGACATTGGCTACATAGCCATATTAATTTTGTTTGGGTTTAAACTAATTTTGATGGATAAATTAAATAAATACCAAAATTATTGAAATTATTTTTTTTAATTTAATTAATCAAATAGGTATCAACAATGGATTCTTATTGCAATGTGCTCCGTCTACTTCCTGACAGTAATACATTCTATTAGTAAACTCTTGTCGTACTCGTTCGAATGTGTCAGCTGAAATTGCATTGCATTCTTCAATAATTCTTCCTTTCAAAACGCCAATGCTATCTGGTACCATAGTATAAACCTTGGATTTCAAGAACCCCCATAGAAAAAAATCTAATGGTGTCAGATCTGGTGACCGAGGTGGCCATTCTATAGGACCTCGCCGGCCGATCCATCTACCTCGATATTCTTCATCCAGATAACGACTTACTGTACCATAATAATGTTCAGGAGCACCATCTTGTTGAAATATTATTTCCAGATGGCCGAATTCATCTGGATTATCTTCCAGAATTTCAAGAATTGATGGCTCAATTGCATTTTGTAACATCTCCAGATACACTTCACCTCTTAAATTTGAATTTAGGAAAACAGGACCAACTATGTGGTTTCCCAAAATACCTGTCCAAACATTGACCTTTTCTGGAAATTGGGTATGCTGTTCACGAAAGGTGTGAGGATTTGTGTCACTCCAATACCTTACATTTTGTGTATTCACATTTCCATTGAGGCAAAAAGTACTTTCGCCACTAAAACAAATTGTTTTTGTGTAATGTGGGTTTTGACTAATTTTATTTGTCATACATTCACAGAATTCGGGGTCGTCATCCGAAAGTTGGTGCACCATTTTTAACTTGTATGGATGAAATTTATTTTTAGCCAACTCTCTCTGTACTGTACTTTTACTTACTTCACAGATAGACGCAACTTTGGTTGAAGAGGAAGTAGGGTTTACTACCATTTCAGCAACTATATCAATTTTTTTATCATCACTAAATGTTGGTCGACCAGATCGTTTGGCATCTTGAACACTACCTGTTGCTTCAAACTTGTGAAGAAGCTCCCTCAAATAAGTTCTCGAGATAGGGCGATCTGGATATCTCTCATTAAATAAACGTTCCGCTTCATGGAGATTCTTTCTAGATTCACCAATTATTAAGATAGCTGCTACTTTGTCGGCTTGAATACGTACCATTTTGCCTATGTAAACTCTTAAACGTCTCGTTAAACAATAATAAAATTAAATATTTAAGCTATTTAGAAAAACTTTACAAAGCAATAAATACTATTACATTAATGTCAATTTTTTTGACAACTAACCTGAGGCGGACTAAAAAATCTTCAATATTTAAATGTGAAATAATAATTTTAATATTTATTTGATTTATCCGTCAAAATTAGTTTAAACCCAAACAAAATTGATATGGCTATTTAGCCAATGTCAATGCCTTTCAAACGATATATCACTTGCCATAAGGTCCTATTTAAAATTATTGGCCAGAGTGGCACTGTGACGTCATCTATTACTATTACGTCACCTGTTACCTTTATTTTCACCCTCCAAATTTTATTAATGTAAGTGTAGCCATTCAAAAGATACGAGGGGGAGGGGACTTTTGAATAGCACTGTATATAAAAAAAATAAACATTTAACACCAACAACTCACAGTTGAAAGTTTTAACATTTTAAATAATGCACATACATATTTTGACATGTTTAACTTCTTCAAAATAGTCGTTAATATTGTATAGATACATATCCTTCAACATACTTTTAATTTTGGTTTTAAATATTTTTGTAGGAAAGTTTTGAATTTATTCAGAGAGTGCATTAAAGAATCGAATACCTAGAGCCTGGCATTTGTTTATTCTTACTCTTGTTGGGACAATTTGATGTTTTCCCCTAGTATCATAATTATGTATGTCTGCATGACTTGTGCAGTGATTTCTATTATTTTTCACATAATTTAAATTTTCATTTACAATTGAGGAGAACAAACTTATAATTTGAAGCTGTTTAAATAACTCTCTACAAGATTCATGATATTTTGCTTGTATAATGGAGCGTACAGCTGCTTTTTGTAAGACAAATACCCTTTGTAGCAAGCCGTGGCTGGCATTGCCCCACACTAGAATACCATACAGAAGTTTAGAATGAAAAAGTCCATAATAAACAGTTATTGCAGCTTCTGTATTAACTATATTTGATATTCTACGTAGGGCATATACAGCTCTAGCTAGACCACCACAAAGGTTATCTATATGGGGGCTCCATGAAAGTCGTGTGTCTAGATGTATTCCCAAGAAAGTAATATCTTTTATTGCATTGTTTGTGTGATTTAAGCTTCAGTTTTACTTTCGTTGAGGTATAATTCATTGCTATCAAACCAAATTTTAGCTTTAGTTAGGATTTTTGATGTGCTTTCAGATATATTTTTGCAGTGATACGAAAAGTTAGTATCATCTGCATACATAGTGGTTGGTAGATCATTATTTACAATATTCATGTACGAAGGTAGATCATTGGTGTATATTATAAATAGTAGGAGACCTAATATAGATCCTTGTGGGACACCTCTTTTTATTGTTAGTGTGCTACTATATTTATGGTTGTAATGTACACTTTCTGGTCTATTTTGTAAGTAAGATACAACTATATCACTAGCAACTCCTCTGATTTCATATCTTTCAAGTTTTTCAATCAAGCAAGTATGACTGACACAATCAAAAGCTTTTGAAAGATCTGTAAATACAGTGACACATTGTGACCTATTTTCTAAAGCTTCTTGAATGTTATTTATCAATGCTAATATAGCTTTTGTAGTATTTCTACCTTGTCGAAACCCGTATTGTTTAGCAGAAAATAAATTAAATTGATTAAGGCATGTTACCAATTGTTTTGCTATTACACTTTCCAGTATTTTGGAGAAACTAGGTAAGATGTGAATTTGTCGATAATTTTCAGAATACTACGATGCCGGTACCACATCCACTTTATCTGCATGGTGTAACTTGCTATTCTTTCGTTGTACTTGTCCAAAATCTTATTGTTGTTAGGTACAGCAACGTCAACAAGAAGAAACAAGTTAGCCTCTTCCACCACCACTACAATATCTGGCCTGTTATTGGTCACCTGTCTATCTGTGATAGTCTAAAATCAACTTTAGAACTGCCTACAGATAGTATTTCTAGTGAGGGATGTATGTGGTTACTTTTCCTAACTTACTGGCCATCTTCTGGTGGATTGATGCTGCATTATTGATTGTGTCTATGTAGATACTCATTAAAACAGCCGGAAATGGAATAAAAGATACATTATTTCTTGCTCCCTGCATTCCACACCTAACAAAACTACATCTAAGATGATTTTAAGAAATTATTACTAATTAGAGTGTCACTATCACCCGTTGTTTTTCAGTAAACAATGAAAACTAAATAGAATATGACATGTGCCCTCCAGAACATTATGGCTGACCTGCCAGAGACGTCATACTGGAATGTTCTATAAAATGTATTTAATTATAATGGTTTTTATTTCTTCAGAACCCAGATAGTGCTCCACAAAGTCCAGAATCCAAACCTCAAGCAAATACTGAACACAGAAACAATAAGAGAAAAATCGAAATGAAAATAGCGAAACTAATGACGAGTTGTATTGTTTTACGCATCGAAGATTTCACAATCTACAAAGTAACATCTTCACAGAAGAAAGGTCTTAAAGAATTTATCTTCGGTAAGCCAACTCCTAAATATTATCATAAAATTTTTTAATATTTTTATTGTAATTAAAGTTTTGTTTTAAAAGTTTTATCGCGGGTGCATTTATCTAGAGAAAAAAAAACTATTTTTAAGATGATTGATGCTGAAGTTTATTTTTCAAATGTGGAAAAATGCATTCAAAACTACCGATGGCTTTTGTTAATTTTTTTTTCTATTTCGTTTCAATAGCTCAACATAAAAGGAAGGATAAAAGTTATTATACAGGTATCTATTCCTAAAGACCGTAGTGTGAAGTAAAAGTAGTTGTCGATTAGAATATGACAATGCAAAAAGCTTTTTAGTAAAATAATCAATCGTTAAGCATAGTTGTCTAATACATTCAACAACATTGGTGGAAAGTCTGTAAGAAATCATTTAAAAGCGCTATACAAAATTTATCTTTCATATCCAATGTCGAACACTAGAACACCAACTTTGGTGGTTGGTGGTATACCTTACTTGAGTTATCTTTAACTAATATCTCTTATGAAATTGCCAGACAAGACACATCAATCAGATTCATTCATTCGCTCATGAACTTATTTTCTGTTTCTAAGATCACCTAAAGGTACAAGAGATTCCTTCTCAAATACATGATTGTATTTCCCTGTTTTTCAAGATTATTAGTCTGTGTTCTATTTCATTAAAATACCAGATGCTTCGAAAATGAACCAGACTCTGTCGGTCCGAGAAGGGACGCAGACTTTGTGTCATGTTCCCAGGCACAGATGACCCGAGCTACATCACTGACAGAAATGTACCAAAATGGTTGATTTAAAAATTATATTATATTGATAAGAGCTACCAATAAAAAGTAAAATACCGGCAGTACCAACATCAAATATTGTTGAATTATTAGGCAATTCAATCAAATACTATAACCTGTATGTCTTAATATAATTTCAAGGTTGTATTCTATTAAATGTTTTGAGTTACTTGTTCACTTTTATCCTCGTTCATTTCAACTGTTAATGTTAAACTGATTATCTAAAATGTATCAGTGTGTCGTCTAGCTTGTTTAGAACCATTTTATCCCAAAACTCTTTAGAATGTAATGTTTGTAGACTTTCCTTTATGATGATTTATTTGTAAAACTCTATCCATGACAAACCAAATGAAATATAACTTAAAACTCCACTACATCCATATTTCTTTTCTGATCCAGTTCAGATTTTTGAAATGAACAAGACTATCATAGATTTCACATCAACAGCAATGTTGAGTTATATTTCATTTGACTCATTAATAATTACTATTCAATGCTATTTTATCAATTACTATTTTCTGAAATTCCAATGAATTAGGATAATTACAATTTTTTTTTGTTTTATGACAAAAATTATCTTTTCTGGAACTCCTACACTCCATTGGTCGACCTGACATTCTATTTAATATATATTTGTAGTATTTGGCACAGTTGAAGAGAAGTGTACATTTGTACAAGCAATTTTAACAATTTTTTACCAAATTGGTCTGTCAACCGTTTGGCATTAAATACCAAACTCGTGATATTACTGTAGGGTAGGGATGGAAGGGATTTTAACTGTGAAATTTAGCTGTGCAAGATGCAACTAGTCACTTCGAAGATAAATTGAGTATCTAGAACAATCTAACCAAAGCTTGGGACCTGGGACCTATAATTGATCAAGTTTCGCTTTGAAAGGGTTGTTATAGATCTTGTTTTTACGCTAAATATTACCGTACGAGGTACTGGGTAGAGTAAGCTTAATCTTGAGATGTTAAATTAATGTACTTTATTGTAATGTGGTCCAAGATTGTAGGATGAAGTGGTGTATTTATATAATCACACAAATATGAATGTACTGTTGTAACAACTAAAGTTTATTTATTTATTTTTGACCTTAAGAAGCTGCTGCTGACATTGTTTTCAGTTATACTAATACTTGTAATCTCAGATAATAGTTTTTTTATTTACTGTGCGCTCTTTATACCTTCCAAAACATTTAGAAAGTAACATGTTTAATGTATATGTATACTTTAGCAAGTTTATCTGAAACCGTGAAAGGAATGCAGTCGAAAACATTCGACATTGCCACGTTTAACTATGAAAAAACTGAAGTACTAACTATGTAGTGGTAATAATTATAAATGGGTCTTTTTATTATTAACAATAATAAAAATATGATTAAACGTTAATTTTATAATGTGCTTGTTTCCTTGGATTTGTTCTATTAACATTATTTTTTCAATTTATGAATATTTAAAGATGAACACTTTTCCAAATTTGTTATGGGCTTCTTCAAGCTCTGGCAGCGTTGTACGAAAACCATAATCAGTTCGTCAATTGACTGATATTGATTTATCCAGTGGCGTTGGTATTGCCAGTGACCTTTGTATTTTCAGTTTTACTTGGTAAAATAGGTACCGTACGCCATTCGTACGTTTGACAGATATGCGCCATGTTTTTCCTCACCTCTTACCGATGCCGCATAGCTTCAGATAAACTTGCCAAACTATATATTTTGTCTCAAAAGTCACTTACCATATTTATGTTATGAAATACTTCGATAACTAGTTTGGTGTTGACTTAAACAATATTTAATACATTTTACACTATCGGGTCATACAGAGTGTCCAAAGTTTTTAATTCTGGTTATCAAAAGTAGCCTTACATGTTTATTTTTATAAAGAAGATGATTCAGCGACTGAAGATACGACCCGGATGGAGTCGAAATAGTGAACTAATTGCTCACTGATTACAACAAAAAACAATATGATAATTTGTACACCGTGTATAAATTGCACGTAAATGTTCCATATTTACATTTTTTATTCACTTTGATATCTAATTCAAATTGATAATCACCTAATAGAGATTGATTTATAATTTTACCTCCTTTCATAAAAATTTGAAAATAATTAAAAACAATCCAACAATAATACCAGGCAAGTAAAAAAAGATGCTGATGTCTTAGCTTCTTAGAATACTAGTTTTTAACTCAGAACAATGAAAGAAATTAGAAATAACATTTAATACTACACATACAATCAACTCGATTACTTTTGTTTACATGATAGTGGACACTTAAAGCCAAGTCAAAATTCAAACTGTATTCGTATTTAACTGAGGTTATAATATTTATCTGTCAAATAGGCCCTAATAAATCTGTTGAAGTGCTCTTTGCACAACATGTGGATCTTGATAGTAATTTTGATCGTGTTTGAGCTCATTTTATTTTAATTTGGTTCTTTCTTCGACGTTGTCCAAATAACCAAATTACAATTCTAATATTTATCCAAATAATTGTTTATCCTTAGGACACTGTCATTATTGTCAACTTGTCAGTTGGTGGACATGCCCCATGCAAATGTCAATAGCTCGATCATAACCTTAGTTTTTTTTATATATATTATTTTGGTTGGGTATATGAATTTAGGAAAGAAGTTTCGAAGAAAGTTGATAAAAAAGTATGTACCATCAAAAATTGGCTTTAAGTGTCTTATGAAAACAGAATCAAAAGTGTGTTCTTCATAAATTTACTAACTTCATTGCTTTGGGTATATCAGAAGTAGATATGTGTACTAGAAACAAACAAAACCTATCGATACAACTGTAATACGAAAGTATACTTGAATTACAGTTGACATGATTTCCTTTTTTTCCAGGAGATAGGAGTCAGTTGTCACTTCCTGTAGATTCAAATATTGTTCATGCTGAATTCACCTATTACTACTACCCTAGTGATGTTCCGTTTCCTCGTAAGTATTCATTGAGTCTAAATTGTGAATGTATTCAACATTTTTTAGTCTTTGCAAATAAACACGTAACTCTTCGAAAGCTCTGGATTAAATTCGCAAAAGAGTAGACTTTGGTATTATTGCTACATAATTACAAAAATTCCTTCTCTTAATATATATATAATTTATCTATTTTTTGTATTTCAGTTCCTCCTCCCAAATTTTACGTCCAGCTGAACCCTATTTCAGTAATGTTTGACATTGATACATGCCTATGGATGAACTCCTTCGTCTTGAATCTCTTCCAGTCCCTTTCTAACGCCAAAAATGACGAAGCAATTTCGTCCTACAGCTACATGGATATAAAAATTGAAGCTATCCTTCCTAGGGTAAGTATTTACAAATATAAAATCGTTATTTATATTAGTGCCATTTCATAAAATACAGTATTATAAACTGACATTTTTAGATTAATTTTGAGAGTGTTGCTGACCATCCGAATCAAAAAGACCGACCAAAATGCTTGAGTTTTCAAGTGACAAGAGCGACAATTACAAACATAAGAAGCCTGGAACAATCATCCAGAGCGGACTTGGCTAAATGCGTGGATTCATTTCACATGGGCTCTCTATTTTTCGGCTCGGAATTTCCTTCGAAACCAAATGATTTCTACGTAGTTACACAAAAATTTATCGATCATATATCAACAGTAGATAACATTCGTAACGTGCCTTCTCAAATCGATTCGTCGGTTACGGAGGATTGGGTGAGTATAATTATTACGTTACTATTAATAGTCTAGTCAAAGTACACAAAATATCCGTAAAATGTCGCAAAAATTACAAAAAACTTGAAAATTCAAAGTTGAATATTTAAAAGGGTTGTGATTAACACGAGGAAAACTTTACGGTGCTAGTTATGCAATTTTCCGGAAAATCGTTGAGTACATTTTTTCTGTTTTTTCACTTTAATTGTATAAATAATGTGAACACAGAAAAATGTTCAGATTTAAAAATTGTAAGTTATGAAATCAAACAATTTTATTTTGTTAAATCTACATTGTATTTAAACATAAAGTGACGCGTTTCGCTAACACAGTAGCTTTTTCAAACG